>CM032665.1:39111638-39166769 GCA_019095985.1 Streblospio benedicti
AGCAAAGATAATGAAAATCATGATATCACCTGTTCACCAATTTGATACCACGCGTTTGGCTTGCCCATCGCCTATGTCATTGAAAAATCCACATTCTGTTTTGCCTTTGCTCAGAGTGATTTGCTCACTAGATCTGGTGCCTATCGATATTGCATCAAACAATCTGAAGACCTAGATCTAATATAGCTTTTTACGGGATAACAAAATGGCTTTCTTAAAATCAAACACATCGTTTTGTATATCACGCTATGCAAAAAAGGCCAAGTTAACGTTATGAAATATACGTGATCAAAGACCCTATTGTATTATAAGCATCGTATGTCATAGTTGCCTGTTATATACGCAAACAGACTGAATGAAACGTTTTGAAGCCTTTATGTAACTTTTTATATAACCTACCTGTAATGTTTAAACAGCAAGGCGGCTATTGATTGGTCTAGGCTTTCAAATATCGATTTGTTGAGAAGAACGCCATTGATTGGTATGCACACTGACCCCCGGGAAAAATACAGCTTTATAATTGGTCAGTTAACGGCCATCTGTGATATTGAAGTCTGGACATACTGTTATTATGTTCACTATGTTCAATATAGCCTTGTAGTTATTTGCTCATGTTAATTGCTTATCCCTTTAGGTTTTTTCATAGTAATTGCATATCCCTCGAAGCTCTATTATATTTCTGTTCATATGATCTAGTGTTTTTGTTGCGGGTTTTGTGGCTTTGAGTGTTTCACTGTTTAGTGACACAAACAGTTAAGTTACATATCCAATTTAAAAAAGAACTTTGTCGACTTATATTACCTAAAATTCAAAGGAGGAAATGTTTGCGGATTGACTGACACTATCACAGGACATCCTGCACTTATCATGCAATCCATATCATCCTCATCTTCATCAGCTGATTCTGGTCACACTGACTGCAGTTTTTGTTTCAATGTGCTGTTGCATTAACCTCCAAGGTTTTCTAAAACTTACACCATATTGTATTCCGTAAAGTTTAAAGAAGGGTATATATTTCAGGAAATCCGTCCCTTGTCCAAAGATCTATATAGTCACACCACTTTGACAGCAGCATTTAAGCCGCAATCAGTCACCAATGGTCATCAACGATATTTTCGCTGCGTCATGATAGATTAATTATGGGGGGTGCATAACAGAAAGCTGTATCACATTCTGACCATTTACAGGTTTTCCACGTGCTTTTGGATCAACCATTGTGTTTTCATGCACGCGATGTAAACTTCGTTGAAAACATCTAAATGTGTTCAGTGTTCAGAATAGAAGTATATTCTTTTGGAAACATTGGCTGATAAATAAGGAATGTGGTTTCGGGTGTCTGGCTCCCTCCCATGTATATAGCCAGTGTATTGGACTCGGCCCGCCAGATATATCACAGCAGGTTCGCCCAATACACAACTGCTACATGGTGAGGGAGCCACGTTCTCCTCGTCTCTAAAAGGAGTTGCACACTGCTCCGTGGTACATACACGTTAATTAGGTATAGGTCATTTGGTTGAAAGAGTGAGTGAATGAGTGTGTGAATGATTAGCATTGTGTGCTGAATGTGCTGCCGATGCAAGCATTTGGGAAGTGATCAATTGGTAATCAAAAAGTGGGCCAATGACGTGTAAATTGTAAAGTCGTGAGAGCAAGACTTGGATCAGAATTATAAACCACCACATTTACATTTACATGTATTTTCTTCTACTCAGCGTATTTTCCCAACAACAAAACCCACTATAGATTTGCCTGCTTACAGTAGCTGTTTCTGGTTGTAATGTGCATACAAATCAATGTACAGTTGGCGTCCCTCTGTTTATTTACTAAATGGTTCATGGCATGCGTTCTTGCTATTGTAAAAGAAATGACCCAGAGGACGGTTCGGTTCTATAGTGTCATGCACACGCCTAATGGTTAGTATATGTTCCGGGGTGGAGGCTAAAGGCAGCGAATCAAGACAGAAGAGGATAGCTCAGTGGTAGAGCGTCTGCCCATACATATATGACTGGTCTGGTATGTGGAGAAGGCAGTGAGTTCGATTCCACGACCTTCCAAACCTTCACAAGGTTCCCGAATATTTCACACTATAACTACATGTATTACAAGTATGTGGGGGTCTGCTCTTATACCTGACACTGTCAACTCTGTGTAGGCAGCCATTTGAAGGAAAGTTTCGTAACACTGTTTCTTGTAATCAAGATGACTACACAGCTAGTCAGGATTCGTCAGGCTAGTCAAGCTGGCTGTCCATTTTTCGCAGATACCGGTCCCAGAGCCTACCTTCCCACCCCACCCCCACCCTCAGCCACCACACCACCCTCTTCTAGACAAATTTTACTATGCCCCTCCCCACGGTGTTCGTGATGCATTACTGGTCCCTGGTTTCAGAAATCATAGATCTTCTACATCTATTATCAATTCTATCACTACCCTTCTAGTCAATATGATTAACCTCGCCAATGTTGCCTTTCTAGTCAAAATAACACACATACACTAATACGTCCAAATAACCCGCCAGAATATCCATGTTTTTTTAGAAAAAGGTGGAGTGCAGTGGATTTCATGAGGTCATGGTCGCACATCCTAAAACCCACATGATCGTGAAATTATTGTTAGATGAAATGGGTTCGTGATGACCCTTGTGCCCCTTGGATATGCCTATTTTCCTAATAGGATCGTTATGTGTGACTACCATAGATCATTTCTCAGTGAAAGCAGATCAATCGGGCCGTTAGTTACCCGATAATATCGTTACTCTGTGCCCTCCTGCTATGTGTGTTTGACCCCACACAGCACCATTACCCACAATTGCTGCCTGCGGTAGTGGTAATTGACGTAAAGCTCTGCTAGTGGTGCGTAACCCGTGAGCTTGAAGTACTATCAGGGGAGGGTCACCCCCGTCTATTGTGAATAGAAATGGCTATAACATTCGAATGTACCTGGCTATTCTAATAATTTGTCTGTGCTTATCTTTCAAAACTTCCCTTGAAATTTCTTCTAGGTAAGCTCATTCAACTCTACTACAATGAATAATGAACACTCTTAATCATCTGCCCCCCCCCCAATCCTATACATACCAGAGCCCTGCACGGGTAGGAAATTATAAAACCATACCGAACCATACCCGTGGTGCATCTACCCATACCCAACCCGTACAAGTGTAACTTTCTAAAATACTACCCGTACCCACAACTATTCAACCCATACCCAAACCATACCCGTGGTTTCAAAAATCCATACCCAGACCGTACCCGTACAACTACCTGTGTTTTACCTATGAGAGAAGTAAATCATAAAATAATAGAATTAAATCAGTACAGGCTGATCTTTTGGTTTTGAGCATTATTGTTTGCTCATGGTTGACGTACCAGTCTTGCCTTTTGTAACACAGACCATGGTTGCATTGCTTGCATGCACCATAGTCATCACAAACAAATGATTGCCAGAATTTTGACTTTGCACTGCCATTTGATTTCAATTATAGTTCTTTATTAATTATCTTTTGCTTAATAGTTTGGATATCCATTTTAACTGTATTCTGTATTTTAACCACTGCTATCCAGTAACATAGGAGATATGTTGAACTAAATTTTGGCTTTGTCATATTTATAGGAAATTCTTGCGCCAAAATAGTAAGTTAAATTCTGGGATGCATCTTCCCTAATTGAACAAGATATAAAACTTATCTGCACATAATGACTTCAAAGACAAAACAGCTGATAGTGAAATAGCATCTTCTCTGTTGTTAAAATTTGCTATTTACTTTCATTCAATCCAATAACCATATCACTAACCTATCACCATACTAATGACTGACCTAAAGGTTAGTGTTTATTTGAACAAAATGTGCTTAATCAGCAAGGCTTACATTACAAAGGTTTGAAGTATGGTTCTGTAACTTCTACACTAATATTGTCTTATTATGTATTATTGCTTTACAAAGTCTAATATGCATATTATTCAAAATGATTTGAGTCTATACAACTCAATCAAGTTATTGCAAATATAGATATTTTCACATGTTGTGAACATCAAGGCGAATTGTTTGATATTTGTATGAATATTAATTATCTATTGCAATAATGCCGTATGTTGAATCACTTTTATTCATCTCAAATTGAAATAAGTACCCTACATGTACCTGTGCTTAAATTCAATTACTATTAGTAACTAACAAAACATGCCGGATGAAATTGTAAATTTAAAATATTGTGTATTACACAATTTTGTAAGCTAAAAGAGTTGCAGACAAAAATATTCAAAAGATAACACGATTAGCCTATGTTGATATAATTTTTTTCTGAAGCAAACATAATTCAGCCTTGAAGTATTAGAAAAATAAAGGGAAGTATCTCTATAAGTGTGGATTGTTTGCTGAGCATTGGCAATCCAACCAGGCAGAAGTAAGTAACTATCTACCTAGTAAAATGACAAAAATGACCAGACAATTGTGACACAATTAACAATTATGGCACAAGCTGTTCAATGAAGTTCTGTTATAAAACAGGATATAGCCTGGCATCAAGGATAATGATATCCATGTATAATGAGAAATGCTACCATTATGAGAAAATCCTACCATGGGTATGTCACGGTTCAACACGGGTAGGACCTATAAATCCTAGGAACCGTGACCAAACCGTGCCCGGTGGAGTGGTACCTGTAACCAAAACGTAACCATATACTTTTTGAAAAATGCTACCCGTACCCAACCCGTCCCCGTCGACTTTTGCGTTTGGGTACCCGTACCCGCAGCGTGGACACGGGTAGACCTACCCGAACCGAACGGACCCATACAGGGCTCTGATACATACAGCGTATGTATAGATTATCACACACGATAATCACCATAATAATGTGTGTGTGAGTCAACGCTACAGCAAAGTTTATAAAGTAACTGGTACTTGCATCAGCCACTAGAGAATCTCATGAGGGTTCCACTAACTGCCCCTGTTGTCAGTGAAAGTCATTCGATGAAATACCTAGGCTGTCAATCCATGTAACGAGGGTCATTACTTCCATATAATTCACCTTATATATTAGGTATTGATGCATGCAAACACTATACAATCAAAATCATATTATTTTATTGATATACACATCATATACGAGTCTACACCTAGACCGGAGGGTTGAATAAATGATATGTTCAGTCCGCTTCTGTTATGATAATTGGTGTAATTGACATTAAACGTTTAATTGCATCCTATTGTACTGAGAAAAAGCTTGCAATATAGTGCATATCACTTACACCTCGAGTACATATATCTAATGGCGTGTGGTAATATTTCAGAAAGAGTGCATTGCTATGTTAATACTTAAGTACTTTTAAGATTGCTTATGAGTAATATCAGAATAGATTTTTATGTATTACCTGTTACCACTTAACTTTATACCAGCAGTTAAAATCAAATCTTGTATAATTTCAATGACTTCAAAGACTTCAAAATGTTCAGCTTTACAGTCATTTCCATCTACAATCACCATTCATTTAAAAAAGGATAATTAACTCATCAAATCATCAAATAAAACTTTAAAATCAGATCGCAACCAGCGAGCGAATGCATATTTAATACACTATTAACCATGCCCTTTACATACAGGGTGTGGACAGATTATCACACATGGTAATCATGATGATTATGTATGTGTCTCGCGTCGGTGATTAGGCATTAGTCACATTAGTTCATTAGCTGCGTTGCTGAGGGGGACATATGTAGATTGTTGGTATATTTATGCATTGTGCCATTTGCTAGCATTATCAATGAAAGAAGAAAAATGAAGATATATGTACAGAAGAGGCACTGAGAGAAAACCCAAGTATAGATCGGCATAAGCAAACGTATGTGATTTAATTTTGTGATATGAAATTGGGGTTGAACTGTCTATAAAGCTATAGTGGTCTTGAATATGTGATGCACAAGCATAATTATTGTCTACCATTTTATCTAGTAACCTCACTGAGAAAGCTTGCTTACTTACTATCTTGACCCTAATGGTGGTCGACATGTCTAATTCTGTTTACTCCTAGTCATACCTAATATCATTGTTTTACTATACACAAACACGCAGGTGTATAACGAACGCCCTAACTGTCTTTGTTCCGGCCAATCGCATACGTCCACTCAACAATGGTCACACTACTCTTGATTGGTAACCATGGTAACAGCAGGAAACCGGAAGCCGCCATTGTCCCTTCTTTTATCATGGTTTCATTGCCAAGTGGATCGTGTTGACAGGCTGCAGAACCTCGTTTCCCTGCCTAAAGTGCACCCCATAGTACCGTGGCATTTATCAGTGTAACAGTCCAGCTACAATAAAGTTACTGGTGCCTGGATCCTATCAAATGTAGCTAATTTGCATATTTGTATTTGAAAAGGGCTGCTTGCGTACTTCTTTAAAATACATCATAACTGGGGCTTTGCTAGGTCACCTCCTAATCATGCTGTTATTTATACCAAAACGTTCGTGTAATTCTTCCTTTAGATCCAGACCATGTTAGCTTTTGCATTTAAAACCACCAGTACAATTACCTATAATGTACCTAGTTCCTAACAACATATGCGTGGTGACAAAGATAAATGATTAAAGAGACCAAGTTATTGTTACATGGCATAATCCACATGTATCTCGTGTACACAATGTCTATGTGTACACACTGTGGTGTATGCTCCTATAATAAATACATATTCTATATTGTTTGAGGCCAATATAAATCCTCCGTGTGCCAATAAACTATTTGACATCTATTTATCATTGATACAGCATTGTGCTTTTGCATTTTATTGTTACATAAGTAGCATATGTACATGCTTGGAAACAAAGGCGTCTGTAATGTAAAGAACGAACAACCCTCTATGCAGCCACTGTGTAATAGAATGAAAAAGAGAACCTCGTTCAAAAGTATGTTGGAGAGGTTCGAAAATATATGGTTGCATTGGTTTAGACATGCTTTTAAACTTACATTTAAGCATTCCATTTGTATGAATAATTGTATATAAGTGAGAGTAGAATTGATTCCATTTGTAATTCTATTACAAATACCAACCAAGTTTAGGACTTTTTCAGCGGCAGCCATTCAGGACGCCATCTTGGACTTTAATGTGAAACAATTACCAAATGAGTAGACCTAATTCGTGTCAAGATAACAGTAAAATACACCACATAATTCACGACTGTGATATACCTTTATTAATGCCTGGTTTTATATAATATATGACAGATTTAATAGCACCTTGTAGACTTGATATCTAATCTTATCAGTCCCTTAGTATTTCCAAGCTGCATTCCTTCAAAGCGCAATTTTTCATTCTTCTGTATTGTGAACTGTGACAGGTGATCGATATTAACTTCTTGTAGCTCAAATATGGACCAGCGACTGGGCCATCAATACTGTGAATATAGAACACCCGTTACATAAACCAGGTCTTATTATTACCTTGGCCTTTATATAGTAAATTCACCTTCATTTACAGATGGACCAGTTTTGCTCGAACTTGAAGGCGATAATTTCGAGATGGCAGAAATTCCCATTTTCCGAGGCGTCTCCGGGTGTTAAAAAAATATGAACGGAAGCTGCTATTTCCCCGAGTCCTGTAGAAAATCGAATTAACAGAGTCACATATAATCTGGTTCAATAGTAAGCTCAGTTTAAATTTGATGTTACTATGAAAATGTAGCCATACGTAAGGGTGATTGTGCAATGTACAGGCAGCAATGTTCTGCTCCTTTTCCAAACATACCAAGTGACGTCAACACACTGTAATGTCATCAATCAGTATTCATGATTGTACATTTGCTAACCACCAACAGCTTATTGTAAATGTGGCATGGTTCACTTCAGTATTTACTTTGCAAACTCACATCAACAGCAACACCAAACAACATAAGTGTATACAGTAGAACCAAGAATGAGGTGTTGCTGCATACGTGGGGAGTGCATTAACTCTAACGTGATGTGTGATACCTTTTTTATTTTTGTTGAGAGATCTAGTTGTCTGATGCATTGTGAATAGGCACACTACTTGTGAGGTAACCGCCCCAATCTACTGCCTTGAGGCCACAGTCTAAATACATCCGGCTCCTGGTGCCTACAGCCAATAAGATCAAGCTTTAATTTGCATATATGTATCACAAAAGAGTTCTTTGTCTGTAATCGTCACCTCAAGCTAATATAATTGCGGATCCTCCCATATCACATGGTCAGTATGTCAAAATATACCTATTCCTTAAAATGACTGGGTGTTGTACACAGCAACATAGAAAGAACCACATACCCACCATTACGCCACTTTACCTTATGTTGACAGGGTTTTTGGTATGTTCCCTATCGATCATGCATGCGCAACTCATGAGATCCCTTAAGTGCACCCCCTCACCACCACCACCACCACCCTCTTACACACACACCACCCACTTCTAAATACCTGAATCTGCCAGTGCAGCAAAGTCATATGATTACCCAACCTTCGCTTGGGGGGAGGTAACCAATAACCTTCAAACAGTTTACGGGGAAAACACATAACAATACGAAAGCTCCTCATATTTAGAAATCTTGACATACAAAATCTACGTCACAAAAAGACGAATATACAATCCGTTAACCTTTTGATATTTGCCCACCAGATTTCAATGTTATCTTCACACTTAACTGGGACAAGGAAACGAGCTTGTACAAATGTTTATACGTGACTTGCTAAGCTCAAAATTGAGCTGACTTGTTCTTTGTGTTGTCCACTGAATGACACGAACATTGTAAAGTAAATGCCACGGGCCTTTCCGTTAATACGTAGCTTTAAACTTTAAAGGCATAGATTTTTGGTATGCATGTTGATGATAACACTAAATCCTTGTGTATACTAAGATGTGCGTTGAGAAATTGTCTCTTGGCGCGCGTCTTCACTGGTGACCCACGTTTTAGAAGCACGAACATTACCATGTATTAACTGGCAGTACAAGTGAGATAATGAGAAGGTGACCCTAATAGCCATATGTTCTGTTTATTCAGGTGCCCCCATTCATGGCGTGGTGCCATACAGTACAACCTGGCAATGTGGACATTTTCCATTCTCATACATGTATATGTACTGTGAACCTCTGTTAAAAGGACACGTCTTATGTGCTTAATTTTCATTTCTACCGCATGCGTCCAAACAAGATAGGTTCCCTTTGATTATACCTGTCGAGCAAAGTCCACCTAGGATAATTTTCAATATACCCTAATACGATAAATTTCACGATACTAATTTCACACTATAACAATTTGACGAGCGTGTCTCGACTGTAAATAGGACAAACACGAGATCGACGTTTCTACAATCTGGATCAGACGTTTTCTTTTGTATTAAAAGCCACTGGACCTTAATCGCGGGTGATCCTTTTCTGGATATGAAGTAGGTGGAGTTTGGAGGGAACAAGCCATTATTGAGTTTGGTGTGTGGTGGAAGAGGTAGAATGTGCTGTGGGGTTAAACTGGTTGGACTTATAGTTATTGCTAGTATGGGTTGTGCGTGAGCAAGTGGTGGAAGCCTGGATTAGTTAGGATAAAAATGGACATTTGATATGACAAGTGTTTCTGTTTTCATAACTTGTGTATATTGTGTTGAAGTAAATGATTGGATATGCTATTAAACTTGGTACCTTGTGTTATGTAGTCCTGGATGTGATATGTTTGAAAGTTAGTATGTGTTATTTCGTGAGTACTACTATCCTATCGAAATGGCTTGTGTGTATTGAGTCTTTGCGTCATTAATGGGGTAAACCCCATCGTGTAAACACTCTGGAACGAACTTTCAACACTGTTAATATACATACCGTCTAAATTAAATTACATGTTGAACTTATTTACTTCAAATTTGTTAATGCTTTGAAGGCTATGACTATTTATGGCTATCAATTCATATGCAATCATCAGTAATGAAAACAACACATCTAGCAAATGCCTTTATCCTGAATAGAACCCCTATGTTACAGACAATGCAACAACATATTATGATGATAGATTACTTCATATTGCCATTTGATGTCACTTCAATAATGTCCCTATTGTTACATAGTTTCATTTTGTTTTGTTTGTTTTACTGTTGTTTTTTGTCTTTCTGATATTTATTTGAATTTTTTATTTTTTTGCATTAGCTTTTTGCATTTTTATTTACATGCGGTACTGAGGACTTATTGTTGTCGCCATCCATATAAATCAAACTTCTTGACAACGTCTGAGAAATTTCCCATCTGATTAACTATAATCAAAAATTTACAAATGAAATAAGTTCAGATAGTATGTACAAGCATTTCTTAAGTCATGGTTTAATCTAATTCCCTCTATTCAGTTTCCCTTTTTGATGTACATATATATGGAATATGATATCTTACAATTTCTTTCTTTTACATACAGGACATTCTACTGTGAACGAATTGGATCCATGAGACGCAGAAATGGAAAGAAAAGAGCTGGTGCTGGATAAATAATGTATATTTACATTTTTGGAACACTTTATATGTTAAGACTATATATGACGTCCTGTTCTAGACACCTGAGTTGACAGTTGTGTATTCAAGAATCACATGACTTAGAGACCAGTTCGTATGACCACAATCTACATGCAAATACCAGTCTCCACTTGTACATGTCGTCGTAGAATGAAGATAGTCGTGGCAATGTGCTTATGTACATGCCTTACAAAATAGTTATATAAGTGAAAAGTGCTTAGCACGCAGCAGTAACTGACCACTTGCAGGGAGTATCTGAAAAGTGACCACTCTTGGATAATCCATTGATTGAAACAACCATTCCCTCTTCTTTTAAACTGACTATTCAAGGATACATATAGAACTAAAACACCGCCATAAGGATAACACTGACCTCGTAAATAACTGAACTATCAGCCACCATTATGTCATCGGACACTGGCGCCCTCACGGACGCTCTCCGGAGCCTGGAACAGACGCTCCGCCAGCACATGGCCGTGGCCTCTCGCGGCAGCCTGCCGGCGATCCCCGCCTCGGGAGCGGCGTCCGCAGGCCCTGCCGGTCAGGGGAAGCCCGGAGGCGGAGCGCTGGTCAAGAGGCAGACTGGCCTCGGGTCGCTGTCTGAAGCGCCAGCAGATGATAATAAACCCGTGGAGAGGGTGAGTATGGTTTTCAATATTAAGTGCAGTGCAGTACAACCTCTGATGTTAAAATCATCTTTGTCATGAGACCACTCGTGTGGTAAGATCATTTCCACGCAGTTCCAAGTATTCAGAATGACACTGCTGCGGACCTCCATCAAGAGACTGTTTATCTGTTGAGTTTAATTGAGACCAGTCCCGCGTGGGGTGTTGATAAAGAGGTTTTACTGTAGCTTGGGATTTTATCTGGACGAGATGCTGTACAATGGTCATGATTACTGCACGGATACACTGGGTATTTGGGGTAGTAATCTACAGAATACCCTCCATACTCTTCGATTGTTCACTTATAGATTCAATATCAGTTGGGCTCTCATTCCAAAGTTGAGTGGCAGTATATGTATATCTATTAAAAGTCCCAATCGATTACGCAAGCTATCCTTATTTAACCAACTGTAGTTTCAAAGGATCAATAGGAATTGCAATGGAACTTTTTTAAATAATTAGCAATGCAGTAATGGAAAATCTTTTGCACATTTTATGAAGCGACCACATTGAAGTTAGTGTTCACGAAAACAATAGTTTGTATTGTACTTTAAAGTTAGCCTTCACTAGTGTGTTTGCTGTACCTGCTCTTACCAGTATTCCTAGACATATGCTTGATTAAACAGAAATATGATCGAAATAAACTTGTCTTAACCTCTTCTATTGGCCTGGACCCAAGGGAAAACGCGTAAAGTGAAAACGTTAAATTACTTTGACCATTGACCTTTACTGGCGTTACTGGTTAAAGAACTGGTATGAGCAATTGTCCATTATGGCCACTTGGCATTTGTCGGATAAATTTTTCTGAGGATACCATATCCTCCTTTGTCTGTGTGTTTTATCCAAATCAATATCTGATATGGCAATCCCGTGTCTGACTGTTAGCATTATGATCCAATGATAATAGACATAAAGGCCGACCTCTCATGATACATGGCGAGGAATAACTATGGCCTTGGTACAACTTGAAGGTACCACATGAGAGCAAAAAAAAACATATTTCATAGGGCTAATGCAATGCTCGTTTTCAATGTGAAATACATCAATTGTGCATTTCCATTCCATATCCGTATATAAGCCTGCCACGGCTTTTTGGTTATTAGCTAGTGTGCTATAGCTAATGGAAATAGACTTTCAAAATCAGATATAATACTTGACCATGAGCTTAAAAGTCATAATTTAGGAAGGGGGGGTCGTATTTTCACGGTTTCAAAAGCCAATCTTCCATTAGCTACATCACACACACCTAGCAGACCGTGTTGATAGAGGATAAACACGTGACAACTGAAGTAGCCATTGTCTGCAGCAAACATGGCCATTGTAGATGAGCGTAAATATTTACACGCTTTTATAGCCAAACATAAGGCATGCTGTTACCATCGAACCGTCATATAACAGTAACGTGGCATTACGAGCCATTAGCTCTTTGGTGTAGTGATCTCTGCCTATTGAATGAGGCCGAGTCAGAGATTTGGGTGCCACTGCAGTAGTGATGTAACCCAACAGCAAAAGTCACAAAGCAAAATTGCATTTTTTTATGAGTGGCGTCATCATAATTGTCAGAGCACAATATTATGACACGGCTAAACATAACAATAGTATCAGCATTGTTTGTTTTACAGTATCCTCATAAATATAGGTGTGCCGTTAACAGTGTTTGGAACTATAAGTGTAACTCCCCCTTTATGTCTTGCTCCTTTTTATAAGCGATTACGGCAGTAAACGGAAAATGTTACGTCTCTTAACTATTCGTCAAATACGGCTACCCAACCAATCATAACTGGACATTTGCGTCAAAAGATGGCGGAAGTTACATCTCTTTAAGTTAGTGTTTGAGTTCTCGGTTGTGCATTATCGATTACTTGTTAGTTCCCCTTCTATGAATACCATGATTAACCACCATGTGATTTTCCATGCAATTTGTGTTGGTTTTTTGTCCTTTAATAAATCCATAGCGTCACAGCCAATAAGCTGCATCCACTAGTTGCTGTCATTAATGCACTGGTTTTGGGAGCGTATGTCGTATGTTTAGCTTGAGTATAGTCTGTACAATACCAATCCTGTTGATGTATAACAGCCGTGCTGCTATTTTTGGCCACATCCTAACACTATCCTAACACCAACTGTTTTTTACCTGCACGTGTTTCGCAGCGTGCGATATAGTGAGATTGGACCCGTGGCCTTCGTTCATAAGACCTCAAATCTACCACTTGATAGTATCACTTTTAGGTAATTTTGAAGCAGTTGCATATAAGGTACTACATGGTGGTTGTTAACTACATGATTGCGTACGTGTTCAGACATTTATGAGATGAGGGCGGTCTACAAGAATCACTACCATATCAGCACTACTATTACTGCTTATAGTCGAGAAAGTGAACATCGGTATTTTTCACCTGACTTTAAGTCATAGGGCAATTCACGCACTTACAAAATTGCATCTATTGATGTATACACAAGTTCAAAGATCAAGAATAATTCAACGTGGTTCAGACTAACAAATGAGCGTGAAATATGCCCGTAATACCTATGGTATTAATCTTTTAAAATAAATGGGTCTCCAAAGATCCTAAAAGTGGGATGATTTCCATACATTGCCCCCAGTCTACCATACTTCATCGAATATTGATCTTACGTGATTTGGAGGCGTTGGAATGAAGTGAGCTTGGTATTTGTATGATATAGTGGGTCGTAACTAGTATGGATTGGCAATCTGGTGTGAGAAACAGATCTAAGATTTACTGAATGGTTGAAGAAAGTTGGCAGGGTATGAGTTGGAGGGCATTTGGGGGCTACCATTTATCATGGCCCAAGGCCAGTTTGAAAATAAATAAGTGGCGGAGGGGGCGCTACAACACTCAACTTCATTATAAGCGGGGGGAGGATTCAATAGCTGGAGAGCACTTATATGGGGTGGCCTTTAAAATAGCAGCAATTCTAATAATTGCACGAATCTTCAAACAGATGTAGGGGAACAGCCTAAAATCCTATATTTAAGGTTTCATTTTCAGGCGCGCACACACCCCACTGTGTTATAAGTTGGATGAGAAAGACTTGAACCTTGCAACCCAGAGGATCGTAAGCTCTGCTTACTCACGCCCCAACAAAGAATGGGTTTATAGGTGACATCATGTCTACCACGCATCGCGTCGCCACGGGCGTAAAACGGAAAACGGAAATTCCTTATGAAGACCACATCTACATAGAGACCACTTCTGTGTTAACATCATTGTCACTGTCCCACACATCAGTAAAGAGCCCACGGCGAACCTCCATCAAAAGACAACTTCCCAGAAAGTTTTATAATAAATACATTCGTGTTGCTTTAGATTTTACACAGATTGTTAGTTCAGCTCTTACACTGAGCTTTCATATTGCTACAAGAATTCTAGTCACGTGATGGTGGCTTAAATTATAAAAAGAATATCTTGTTGGAGCCAGATGAAACCACAGCAATAAGTGCAAGATTTAAACTCAACACAAAGTCTAAAACAGTCACATAAGTAACCATCAAGTGCCCAACTAACAAACTGCTCACTCTTCTCGTCCTATCGCAATTGGCAACGTCCACAACAAACTGTCGGCAACCACGCTATCCTGCCATCTAGGCGTAGTTACGGACACGGGCCCAATTGTGTCCGTTAACAATGAGAGAGTGCACTATCAGCAGGAGGGGTCAGTTGTCGTTTGGAGGGGCAGTGTGTCACGCTAACCCTGTGTTATGTGTGCAGCGAAAGATGGCCGTTGACACCACCTTTGTGAGTGGCGTCAAGTGGTTTCAGTTTAGAAGTGGTCTTTTTATCCAGTTTCGCAGTAGTCTTTTAATTCTAGCGGTTGTGATGTATATAAGGGACACAAGCATTCTTTTTTCAAATACAAATATGCAAATGAACTGGATTTGATTGGCTGCTGACACCTGCAACTTTTCTTTCACGAAGTTTGACTGTGCTAGGTGGCACAATAGAATGGAGTTACGAAGGCCCCGCGGGGACATCACACTTTACATTTCACACTCACTTGTTTGTCAATGATTTATCTGCGAACAACAGATCTAAGGGACACTTCACAGTTCATAGTTCACAGTTCATAGTTCACACTCCACTAATATAAAATAACTTGCCTTGATCAGTTAACGGCCAAATAGAAATCTGCTGTCATCACTTAAATGGTGTGGCACTGTGGCTGAAATCTACATTGAAACAGGTTGCTCAGTGTGAGGTATAAACTAACTGTGAAGTGTGAACTGTGAACTGTGAAAGTTGAACTGTGGCGTGTGAACTATGAACCGCGAAGTGTCCCTTAAGGCTGCTATTCACAGATAATTCATTTACAAAAAGTAGGTGTGAAATATGAAGTGAGATGTTCCCACCGGGCTTTCATGCTGTGTACATGTACATTCTACAGCTGGGCTAATTTGATGGGTGTAGCAACAGCTGAATGCCAGCATGTACATACAGATTGCTATAAGTGTTCATATATGCTTGACATCAGTTTTTTATGTTCTGAGTTACAAGCCAGAACAGTTGCTGCTCATCAAATTGACGCTGTGAGTGATAGATACAGAGGACTGATACACAGACATGTTATACAGTGGAGCCCCTCAATGTGAACAGTGTATATCTGGAACACTTGGCAATTTTTGCATCACCCGATTGACACACATTACATGTGGCTTTTTACCAAATGTAGTCACATCACTTTGGGGGAGTTCTCCTGTAGACTATAGGCCTTTAATCTTTTACGTACTATGCCCGCAGCCAAAACCACTGACGCCTAATACTGCGTGTATAACTCATCCACGAGATAATTGGTGCTTCACCCATAAAAGGCGGGAATCATATAGCAAAATCAATGGATGATACAAAGGGCTCAAACCCCCGCCATTATTAATATGGATCAACAGCATACTTTGGACTTTTCAATATTCGCGTCTTATATAACTTCTTATCAATGTTTAATCTACAGGCTATTGGCAATGTCTAGATACACGGTCAAGACGTTTGACCAAGGTGCTATTTGAGATCAGTATTTGTGTAAAGAGCTTTCTTTGTGTAAAGATACTGTATTATCAACCTGAACAAGAAGAGATCTGGAATAATTCCTCCAGGCACATTTGATTTTAAGAAAGTACATTGTCACATTGTAGATTTATAGCAATATTCAATACAAGCCAGGCATAGTAGCCCTATTACATTGGGGTTGTTTTTAAATGAAACAGATATCAGACACAGGCAATAGTTGATAGCTATTATACCACTCGCTCTGTAACACACCCCTAAATCATGCATTCCGATTGGCTTAGAGCCTAAACATGCTAAATCCGCCAGGCATTATTCATCCATTTTGCCTGGCTGAAATGCCCCCTAAATTGGGTCACACGTTCGGCCTCTATGAAAATGAGTAAGTCAAAATATAATCAAATTGGTTGTCTGCATAAATGTAGATATTTATCAATGCTAAAGAATTTTGTGTGAGTGCCCCGTGAGGGGGTCACAGCTTCTCCCGAATATACAAGCAAGTTGTTATACGGGATGAGTTTATAAGGAAGTTATATTTTGGCAAAGACGCAAAAAAAGGTGGGAGTGGGATTTCTTGGCCCCTTATGACCCCCCCCCCCCCCTACCTCTTCTTATTTTACATATTTTTGTTGAAATTTTAGTATTTAAAGGAAGAAAATAGTCCATGGGTTCGAAAATACAATATCCAGTATCCGATGAACTCAATAGGAGGGTCAAACAAGAAGATATTTCTTCAATGGTAGTCTACTCAGCTCAATACAATACGCTGCGTATTTACTGGTCGCGAACCTTGACCTAGCTGTCTGTGTCCGCTCACACGAGCTCATTGTGGACGTATTTACCTCAATTAGAAAATTACAAAGTGCAACACCCGTAAAAATCGTTCGAAGACCTTCAAGTGTGTTTGCTCCCAATTGCTGTTGCGGCTTTTGGTTTGTGTTTTGCTTTGTGTGTGTCAGTCTTTTTTAATAATATTTAACACAGAGCTGAAGTTTAAAAGTTGGAAATTATCATAGGTTCTAATTGTATTTGGAACGCATAAACAGAATACTTGTGCAATCTTCCTGACACTATTCTATTACTGCAATTAGTATTAAGGGAAAATATCATAAAAAGAATGCTATCAATATGTAGGTAGTAATAAAATACTACTATAAAGCCTTGCGATGCAGTTACATCACTAACAGGGCACCTTGCAAATGCGAACTAAATGTTCCACTTTGTATTGGGGACACTGTTCCCGGCTCCAACAAGTGTCTCTAAAATCCCGAGGCTACAGTAGACGTCATCTGTTTGCACATATGTATCAATATATGTTTTTAATCCCCACTTAGAGGCCTGCTGCAGTGCAAAAAAATTGCCACTAATGGCCGTTAGTTGCAGACAATGTTTGCTCGCCGTCGCCAAACGTTTCCGGACAGGATTGATTTCAGCCTCGTTTGGGAACGGAAACCGGAAATTGTCATTTTACATCACATGACACAGTTTCCATGACGTGCAAAATACTGTGGAAACAGTATTAATACTGCAACCAGACAAAATATTAATGTAATGAAGTTTCACAATGAATTTCAAGTTATTATCTTGAGTGTGAGTTTCTTTTCCTAGATGTCCCCATATCGTTTATATCGTTAAAGTATCGTTGATATTGATCGATAAACGGTCAATATACTGCCAATATCGGCCGGACATAGAGTCGTAAACTTTGCACTGATGTTGAGGTGAGTTGATCGGACATCAGAGTACAATCGGCAGATGTTCATTCATTACCGATGATTCAAACGGTCTAATCATTTTGCCATCACCGACATACACGCTTACATCTTCTGACGCCTATGTTCTCCACATCACCTGCACCCATTCAACGTGCAGTACAGACACCACAGAGCAGATTCCAACATGTGAAGAGTACAAAACGCAGCACAAACCCTCCTCAGACTCTAACAACAGCTCTTCGCTCCCATCACATCCCCTCAGCCATAGAAACACATCGGTTAAACTGTAACCTTTCCCGTGCCTAATGCGTTACCATCGTCATGATCATTGTACACACGCCATTACCTAACCCGCCGGTTGCTGACTTTTCCACACTTGACTACTGAAGTGCTGTGGATCAATGATTATCTTTTCACTTTACTGCTGTGTTTGTGTGACTTTTCTCTATCTGGCAGATCAGTCGATGAGTGGGTGAGCGAGGCACACTCTGGTAGCAGGCGACATCCTTCACGTACACAATCAGACCTGATTGGTGGGATTTGTGATGTGGTTGTTGTGCTGTTGCTCCACCACTGGTAGCAGATTCGGGGTTGTAGACCTGAGGTCGGGCTCCCATTTTGGCAAATGGTGAATGTGTTCTGGATATCATTTGTAGCCCCTGGCGAATGCATTCCATTTTGGTTTGGTTCTATTTGTGTTTGCAGGGTGTTGATGTTTTTTATCTTTTGTGTTTGTTTTTGTTTATTATTTTGTTGTTTTTTTGTTGTCGTTTTTTTTTGGGGGGGGGGGTGTTTGTTTGTTATTTTTTTAGGGGAGTTCTCATGATTCAATTCTTTCGTATTTCATATCATGTAACACTGGTGTCCCACACACCTCAAAATTTAATAGAGCCCCATATGAAGAATACTGTGAAATGTCTGTAATGAGACAAATTGGCAAAGACCACAGCTATTTGGGGTTTAATCGTCGATATTGTCTGACCCTAGCCTTACGGCGTACATTGTAAACAGTTGTTGAAAACCACTGAATGTGAACACTAAGTTGTGTTGTGGGCGGTAAACATCTCATTAGAATGGTTAAATACAACCCAGTGGTGGATCTCTGCACCTGAGAACAAATAGATTTTCAAACCTCACACCCTCTACTGAATTTTATACCCACCTCATTGAGAACTTGCGATGGTTTGAGAGAAACAGCAGTGCGTTTTGAATGGGATTACCGTATAATATTATACACACTGGATTTGGTTGTTCGAATGCTATTTTATGGCTATTGCTATTAATTGCATATTCACAAGTGGGAGGCCCTTGCTGGAATATGGTGATCAACTGATGTAATGATCTGTCCTCTGTGCATAATTTCCAACCATTATACCTAATCAAATTTTCATACTTATGACTTAATTACATAAAACAAATTTTTATTCTTTTGATGATAGATGGCAATGTGATGCTGATATATGCCATGAATATTGATTGACTCAATAATGATTCCTAATATATTCCGTTGTCAACCAACTTGTCTTTCTTTTGTATCCATTTATAGATCATTCAGAGCATCCTTAAACTCCCTGTGGAGTGCTCTATAAAATCCACTCATATTAGCCTTAACCTATATGACTTGTGGACACAATATAACTACATATTCACGGTAGAGTCTGTGTATGAATTTTCAATATTAAAGCAGCTATTTATCACAGACACCTGCTCAGACTACATAATCCCAGGGGGTGAATATTGTAGTATGTTGTAACACCTTGGTTACCACGAATCACACCCAAATACAGTAGTACAGGGCTACATACATAACAGACCACATAGTGGGATAAACAAATTGTATCTCTACAGCCGCTGTCAGATGAGAATTTGGAAGGACTAGCATGCGGCTGCTATTCAATATGAGGGCATTGTGGGCAAAAGAAATAATGGTGCACACTGCTCTGTGGTGCATACCAAGCATGTTAAATAAGTACAGTTTGGTGGATGAAAGCAAATATTAATGACAACAGGACACGCGTTGATAGCTCTCTAGGGATTGAAAAATGGCGTGCTAGTATATCGTGGTGTCAATGACCAGCATGGTGTATCCACAAAATCGTTACATCAGACTATTTACATGACAGTATACAGTACGGATCCCTTAAACCAGTAAAAGCACATTTGCACTACTGGGATGGTCATTCTGTGCAGTGGTCGCACAAAATGACCACATCAATGATGTATATTAAATCAGCTGGCAACGGCATTGACCTGACCATAAATCCTAGTGTATAGATGCGATTTACGAGAAAATTCTCAATAAACGGCTTGTGCCAACGAGCAATTCAGGTTAATACGTATATAATGGTTCTCCAGACTGCCAAATCACTTCGACTTCCATGTTTTAAACCGCAATCGCAAATTCTCGAATGTCCATCCCGAAAGGTTGTTGTGCGATATCAAATTAAATGGGAAAATGTCCAGTTACAAATCTCACATCATGCAAGTGCAGTAAATAAAACAGACATTCAAATCACAAATCAAAACATAGTTGCTTAAATCTGATTATTTATTTAACACATTTGTGATAGCATTTTAGTGACTGGCAAAAATGTAAATGTGCAACTGGTTTTGGTTTGTTTGACTGTAGTTAGATGATTGCCGTATGGTCATATGATATGGGTGTCTCACATTGGCATCAGATTTCATGGTGATATTAATTCTTTTGCACCGTGATTATTTGGCTGCAATTTGCTGGCATCTAATATTCGTCTGCAAGTTAAAACAAATATTCTCTCGTTTTGCATGATTTTATCTCGATGTTTATACATTACATAGTTAATGTAGTCGAGAAGCCACAACATGAACGCCACTCCCGTTACTCAAACTGTCTCTTTTAACAACGATCTCCATTTTTTCGGTGACATAACGCCCTCGTAAAACACAGAACATTACTGTAAAATACGTTTAGATTATGGTGGATTATTCTATAAACATATAGACCATGTACCGGCATTCGCTATGCAAGTGATTGGGGTATAAGCCTCTATTTTCATTTCCAACATTTTTATTCAACAAATGACATTTGCAAATGGTCCTAAAACTTGGATTGTCGTCTGACCTTAATGCGCATAACTGCCGTACACTGGTCTGACAACGGTAAATTCAAGTTTATGTGAGATTTATTTCATTGCCTATTACTTATGTGCCAATTGCCACGGATCTAAAATCCTTTTATCTAAAACCGGCATCGCCAATTTAGCTTGAAACGATTTGCATAAACAGGGATGTCCCCATAGCACTTCCAACTTTCAAATCATTACGGCAGACACACAATTGACCATCAAGTACCAAGTTGAAAGTAATAATGTTTGCATATCAGTAGCATAGATAAGCTAAACAAGCGCAATCCAGTCCCAATATGTGCAAATATATGTTAAAAACTTTTAACTACAGCAAGTTACAAATTTGTAATAAAAAATGTTACCCGTGTACATTTTGCAAAGGTATTTAGAGATTGTTTGCACGTATATGATATGGAAAAAAACAGTAATAGGGCCTAATAAGATTTGCATGTACACAGCTTGTATCTATAACAGTGAGTTGTGCTATTTGAGCTATTTAAGTTCAGCTAATCGTATTGACAAGGTTGCCAAGACAAGGTGGTCATCCAAATGCCTTCAAAAGGAATACTAATTTCTCAAAGTGAATCACTGTCTAAATACTTGCTACTCAAAGGGAGTTTTTGGTACTCAGAGGGAATTTGAAGTGGATGAACATGACAGAAAGAAAACAGTGAGTATTTCAACAATAAATTTAGAACTAATATCTATCGGCATCACCATTTATCATATCAGTATTTACAAGCTCAATGTATTGAGGATAACATGTCAACCTTTGAGAGCAATGTATTGAGGATAACATGTCCAGCCTTTATATGTAGATTCGCGCACAACTATCTATGCCAATTTGTGTATGTGAATGATTGAAGGACATTACGTCCGTCGGTGTGGGCTGCTAAATCCAGAGCGGTGGATTCAGTAGAACCAACCAATCATGACTACACAGAGTTCGTCTCAATGAGTCTCAATAGAAATACGGTCTTTTGTGGGGTTCCCATTGGGTCATCTTGCCTGGACTTAAGCGGATGAAATCATAGATCAATTGTAATAGCGTCCAACTGCTGATAGAGATAAGGATTGTTCATAAGTGACGTCATTGCGGAGAGGATGGGGGTGGGGTTTCGGAGAAAGATGGCGAATGATGACAGGGGGGAGGGGAGCTCAAAGAAAAATGATGTCAATCCAGACTGTGGGGGTAGGGGTGGGGTGCAGACGTAAAGAAGTGTTCTTTTCAATAATTTTCCAACGGAACTGTATGAAATCCAAAATATCAATATGTTGCAAATATTGTATTTTTGTACAGTGGCAGTGTACTAGATTCTGTTTACTGTTTATATAGGTAGTAGTAATTTAAGACTGGGGAGGGCGGCCACAAGAAAGTTAAAATGGCGCCTCATAGTGTGGGGGCTGGGGGGGCAAAGAATAATGACCCGTGATAACGGGGGTGGGGGGTCAGAAATGACGGGAAATGGGATGACGTCATTTGTGAACCATCCCTATGCGGTGCATGGTTTATACAATGACACGTGTAAAAGTTGGTACTATCTACAACAAATCAATTATGATGTCCTGTGACCAGAATTCACCATCTAAACCACACTGCTACAGTGTGGCCCTGTGCAACTCTTAAACCACTCGCTCACCCACTCGATTCTGTACCCGAAAGTGAAACCTTCAGCACCCCTCTCAACGATCGACTATTTGCCCTCTTTGCTCCTTGACTAAAATTGCTCACGGAGCTTAAACAATAAGATCATTATGTTGTCACCAAAACTGAGCAGGGTAAAACTACACCACAAGGTGTGACAACACCAACCCATTTCCTTCCGTTGCTAGAGTTACACAGGTCTCTTCTCACGTTCACTTCATCATGGCTTCTGACACTTGCAGCTTACATCAATAGTGTTCACAAGGACCTGTGAATAGCACAAAAGAAAAGTCATTTTTGATAACCAAGCCTGTCTGAATAACGTTTGGTCTATCTTTGTGTATTGTTACTCTGGGCACTTCCAAGTATTGGTCGTAGACTATTTCAAATTGAAGTGGCTAACTGAGTGGATAGTATATTTGGTTTGGAAATAATGTGTTAGTTGATATTGGTGCACTGCTTACTGGATATACAATTTCTAGATCTACTGCTTATCATGAAATAGCATGGGTGTGGTCAGAGTAGTGAAAACGGACACATGAATAATGAGGAAATCTAGTGGCTTTGGTTTCACATTAAAGGTTATACCAGGGGAAACTTCGTTCACATGAATTAGAAACCGATTGGGATAGATTTATTATATTTTCATTGTTTGGTGGTAAACAAACGATTGCAAAATAGGCAATCACATATCGAAGTCACATGAGCGTATTTCGTACAGTAACATGCATATGCTCTGTGATAGGACACACAAAGACATTAGAATTCTTTTCAAATTGTCCAAAAATTAATGCCACGTATGCCAAAGTCAGAAATGCGTGAAACAGAGGTGGGCCATAGATGAAGAGGTTTTTTAGTTTTTTTTTAAACTTTGGTTTAGGTACTTGACGTAGTATTAATTTCATTTAGACTAATACAAACTAAATATAAACTCAGTCATACACGTTTACCACCAATTAATATACAGAAGTAGTATCCATGGTTGATAGCAACCTCCATATGTAGTTGGAGGGATCTGGCAGACGAAATAAGGTCACAAACATGGCCTGGAACTTCACTTAAGACTACATACGGCCGGGATTCGGTAATCCCCAGAATCCATCTAGCATGGAACCAGTGGCTGATCTCCTGGGTGCGTTAGTCCAGCAGCTGGACGGATCAAGTGGATCTCACAGACATCCACCACCCGCGCCCACCCTTGTAGACGGACGAAGTCGCCAACTGCGAGAGATTCTGGAACAGGAGATCCGGGAGCTTGGGAGGGCATATGAAGGGGATGAGGGGGAGGGGGAAGAGGAGGAAGGAAGAGAGGAGCAGCATGTAGCAAAGGCAAGAAATTAGTTATTAAAAGAAAAATTACAGTAATGTCATTTGGGGGTAGCTTTGATGGCCATGCCAGTCATAGGGTGGTTGTAGTTCTGACTAGGAGGCTGGTCGTAGCCTAACTATGGAAGGCTGTATGGTTTTGGTGATTTGCAAGTCAGTCATTTTAACTTGCACAGTTGATATTGATAAATTAGTCTAACCAACTAACCAATATCTATGTTATCCGTGGTATTCTTTAGTGACAGTGTAAACATATAGCGCCAACATTCCATTGAGATGGTTACATGAGTCAAACGTATATTATTGGAGATCATTGAACGCATGTAGTATGAACCTCACACAGATTTAGCGTTGTATTTGTTTTTAAAAATGAGTATCTATGGTCTAATTGTACAAGGGTTGTACCGCTGAAGACTTGGTAGATAGATAACCGTGGTGCAGTGTACTCTCGTCTCCACAGACCTATGGAAGTGCTCTGGTGCATCACAATGAACCAAAAATGCCAATATCTTGTTTTACAGCTTTGTTCGTCACACGCCCCACTATTTAAGGACATCATATCCCACGCCACAAATCTTAATACCCCCTTTAATCCTCTTTCCCCACCCTCACATTGCCTTTCTATGGGGCTTTCGCAATTCACAATTTACCATTATTGGCCAGTCCAGACCAATAAAGCGCTCATCGTGGACGTTCTATGCTGAAATTACGTGCTCAGTCGTAATCATTGTTTCTCATTGTGGTGAGGAACAACCTAGCCGCATCATCTCTTAAAACGGCAGCTATGTTTATGGCGCATTGTAAAAAATAAGGATGTTGACAAAAGTGTGTACAAAGCATTCATTGGACTTCATCCTTGGAGCGCACCGGTTTCGTGAATTCAGTGTAAATGAATATCTTACATCTTATTAACTATCATAATAATACATATTGTTTCGTGAACGTTTCCACGTGCCAAGAACACATTGTATCTTAAATGTGTGTAATTGACTATGCATAAATTCTATTGAATGTAAAAATAGTGCATTGTGACTACCATTTCAGTATTCCACTTGACAAATACACTTTTGCACTCGTTTCGGGAAAACTGTGCTTAATATATACGGGTATCGCTAACATAAAATACATTGCTCAGCTAAATTCGATAAGGAAGCACTTTCTAACACCCTTTTCTAAAAAGGTTTCAAGGTCTTATACCAGATTGGTGAAGATCAATCAACTTATAAGGTACATATTTTCAAAATGTGTTATTTTTTGCATGTTTTCTCTTTCAAGTCAATAAAAGTTAAAAAGTACATCTACTCCAACCAGTTTCGACAGATTCTCATCCAGAGAGTAGAAGTTTCTCAAATCGTATCATATTATCCCTGCATAGATGACATTAAAGAAACTGTCTTTATTATCAAACTCCCATGGGATTACTCCAAATATTTTAAGTGGACTCCCTCATTAATTAAGATATACTGTACACGCACTAGTGGTGAGATTTGATGTAAATGACCTTGCCTATGATGTCTATGATGAATCATGTAGTATGATTGCCAAGGTTGTTGCTTGAGTCCAAATAACTCCTATACCAATTAGTGCCAACACCCCAAATATGAATGAACTACTGATGTGAGTAATATTATTTCTGCCCCAGTTAATACCCCTGCGTGCGATTATCACAGACATTCGATAGAAATTCCCGCTTCACAGCGGGATACTAGTTACATCATGGGTGTGTCTGGTTAAATATTTATTTAACAGCAATTAGTTGCAGAAATGTTCATAAACAATGGTATAGAACACGAGTACGTCATTATGGTGCTTGCATTATTGAGTTGCTATGATTTGGTGACACTCATAAGGCTTTGTAAATGCTTATATGTGTAAAGTTTTATAGTCTGGATTTTAGAATGGCTGGCTCGTCAAACGACATTTATTGACAGGCATTAACAACAGCGCATGTATTCTTAATTGCATTTTAATTAAATGTGATATAGGCCTATTACACATTGATGCATCTGGTGGAAATATGTATTATGTTTAGGTAGCATGGTACGAATAATTATATGCTGCATTTCACACAAAAAAATATATTGCGTGGTATAATTGATTGTGGTTAATAGATAAATACGAGTTTGCTTTGAAAGGTTCCAAATATTTGTACAATATCATGTCCACGTGTAATGAATTTTGAAACAGCTAATGTTCATAAATATGTGGACAAAACCTCATTTTACATATGATTAGAATGATGTGCCATCAAAAGGTGGGAGGTTTTGCAGCCTCAAATCCCAATCATCCAACATTTAAAGGGGAAATAACAGTTGAAATAAGATGGGCTTTCGTGTATTTCAGGTTGCACAGTAAGCGATGTATGTAGCCAATCAAACGTAAGCTCATTTGCACATACCTATCAAAACCTTAAATACTTAAGACTGGACCAGTGTATCACTCCCAGACCAAAACAGAAACTATTCACAATATGTGTAATTGACAAATAACTTCTATTAAATAATAATGCTAGGTAGTAAACAAAGCAGAATGTTGTAACAGTGTAGCCTTTGGATGTCTAGAATTATAATTAGCCATATTCAAGTGATACTACCATATACCACTTAGGTGGGATGATGGCATCGAGTTATTGATAATTTACTGTTGTAATCGACCACCATTTTCACTAGATATACGCTAGCTAAAGTAGGAAGGCATGAATATTTTGACAGTACTTGTATGTTCAGCCTTTTTTCTCTCTTTTGACAACCTTTACAAACAAATTTAATCATCTTCCAACCACTTCACAACAAATTAAGCAATATTAATTTTCTCAATGTTTCTGAGATCCTTCTATAATAAGTTTACACAACCTCATTGGCCTAGATAGCTTAATAGTTTTACAGTGAGCAAGACATGGTCCAAAATTGGTGTACACTCAATTGTACTCTGGGCTGATCATTATTGGTTAATTGTTCTGTGAATTTAATTGGCCGTTTTAATGCTGTGGAACTGGGTCAACTACTCGGTGATTAAATTGATACATGCTGATGCCACATTGATGTAGGGGATTAACCTGTATGACTCCATTATAATCGCCTCTCTCTTCTCTATAAAAATCCCTGTTCCCACAACTTTATTGACGGGTGAGTGGCCCTAACAGTATTCAAACTCACAACCCCGTGCTTGTGAAACCAGAACGATACCACCCTCTCAAATAGTGAGCTATTGAATTGTTACACAAACGAACCGTTGTTCCCCCAGTGACCTAGCACTTATACACAGTCCACAATCATCTAAATCTTTAAGATGGTAGATTCGAATCACACCTACAGACACATCTCAATCTGAATGGTGTTAATATTGTTAATGGTGGTGGGTGTTGAGCATTGTTTAGTGTGGGGCTGGGGCAAAGGTGGGGTAGTGCAATCAATTTTACGATTTAACTGAGGGTAGGTACAGACAGAAAACCGGAATTCATTAAAGTGCGCAATTGTCCTAAGCTATAGGAATCCAGAAAATCAATACCATTACACAAACAGGCCCTAACTGTACGGACATCGGCCCTTTCGGAAATAAAGATTGAAGACTGGAAATCAATCTTTACGTTAATTAAGGTAATCATAACTAAGAAGCATATTTTTCTTTGTATTGTGTTACCAAATAGTACCTCCGGATGCTGCTTCTGTTTGCACCAGTGAGTAAATTTAACTGTTGGTAGTCTTTCATAACAGCAGTGATGAGGCACAATTCCGCGAGATACATAGGAGACTTTTGCTGTACCAAGTGTCTATACAGAGTAACATAGACCATCTTCAAAGATACAGCACCTGTACTGAGATCACTTGAGGCTGTATTAATAGTCAGGTTACACTGGAGCAATTGGCGGACAGGGTATTTATGACCTTGGAGAAAGATACAAATCATGATGATTTGGGGTACAATTTCCGTTTGCACAATAGATTCATTGCTGCCGGCATTAGGCATGTTTGCTGCATTCATTGTCCAACTGTGTACCTGACTTTTGCTCTTACCACTAATGATTCCTCAGGGGCACATGCTAATTGTCAGTCAACATCCTATTTGATGCTATCTTATATTAAGTAACAGCAGTAACATTAAGTAACATATAAAACCAATAATGTACAACAAAGTAAGGCCAAAGTAACTAGCCACTGGGGAGTTTCTGATATAATTTTAAAGATCAAAAGTCAATACTTGTTCTAGTCTAGTTGACGTGGGCTGGCTTCACTTATAGAGCTATGTGTGATTATGGGCTGAAAGAACAGTGATATGTAATTACCTATGAATGTCTTTAATTGTCTTATACTCTGGTCTGTCGGAATAATTGGGGTGTGTAGAAAATATTTGAACAATGCGTTCTGGGCATTTTTTTCAGAATCAGAGAATGAAACTATTGTAGAAAATCGTTCCCAAAGCTCATTGTAATCTGCATGTGACATTACACGGCAAATTCTTTTTTCAAAATATCTTACCATACATATCCCATTCATGAAAAGCATCATATCTAACACTTTTATGCCGTATACCCTCCAAATAAGTCCACCTCCTAGAGAAACTACCATTATAATATACAAATTTAACCCATTTTGACAATAATTGCAAACCCCCATAAAGAGATGAACAAAGAACTCTATAAAATAAAGACCACCTCTCTGATGAGACCATTTACGGCCAATCCCAGAGTGGACATCATAGAGGTTATATATATGAAAACACTCAACAAACATACACACTTGCTCAACCTTTATTTCATTCACTCACATTCTTATCATTTCCTTTCAGCGGGTGGTCACGGTGCGAGTGGTTTTCCTCAAGATCGGTGAGATTGACACGATCCATGAAAAGTACACAGCCGACGTCTTCTACCAGGGCAAGTGGCTCGAACCAAGGCTCAACGGAAAGACGGATCTGGTAAGTCTGTATGTTGTCGGTATTTGGGGATGATGACAATATTTGTCAAGATCCAGAACGTGCAGGGAACTGGAATCCCACTAGGGCCTCAGAAAATGGAGTGGGCTGAAATGTATCATTTGCATAATTTATGCAAATTAGCTAATTTGCATATTCATAATTAACATACAGTATTCAATTTTCACAATTTGACATGGCTTCATTGCAGTGTCGATATAGCATGGATTGGAATGGCTTTCAAACCACTTTCCATCCATTTTAGGACCCCGAAAGCATAGACTGGAGCGATTACTGGAACCCATTCTTGTCAATTGAAAACTTGCTGGGCGAGGCAAAAGACGAGTCGTGGCATAGTCTCAGCTTTGACGAGTGC
The DNA here is from genome assembly GCA_019095985.1 of Streblospio benedicti. Taxonomy (NCBI): domain Eukaryota; kingdom Metazoa; phylum Annelida; class Polychaeta; order Spionida; family Spionidae; genus Streblospio; species Streblospio benedicti. Next base: position 39,140,887 of record CM032665.1, read on the forward strand.
GGACAGGCCATGGTGTGCGAGAAACACCGCTGTAAGGGCAGCTTCCTGGAGTATCTAGAGCTCAACCAGTTCCCTTTCGATACTCAGGTGAGTCTCAAACCTTGGTGCTGACACCCATATGGTAGGGGTTCACCATTTGAGTGGGTATACGTTTCTCATGTTCCTCGTTTTTGACCGTAACTCTAATTACATTTTCTTGGTTCTTATGCTAACGTCTGATCATCTATTGTACGCATGAAAAAAACTTCATTTACAAACAGGCTAAATCGCATTTGAATGTCCCATATAAAAACGTAGCCTATATGTCTTTGCACATGCACTACTAACCTTCAGATTGTTTCTGTTGTGTTTCTTAACACGAAAGTTTTTTTCCTACATCAATATGATTCTGCATCAATAAATTGATAGAAGTGTTAAAATGCAAGGGGATTCAGCTCAAGAAGGTGTGTGAAAGACAAGAGTAGAGCTGAAGTTCACACTATTGCGTTTGTTCAGGACCTGACGATCACCGTGACCACGGGGCTGGGGGAACTGGAGGTGGAGATGCTGGAGGACATGGCCGAGGTGTCCAGTATCAATGTCCAGTCCTTTGTTGATGAGCAGGTAATTTTTGTACGTGTGGGGGTGTGGTAGGGTGTGTGTGTACGTGCGTGTGCATGTGCGCGTATGTGCGTGTGTGTAGCTCGTTTGTGTGCGATGATCTTGGAGTCAATATCTGAATGATTTGTCTAGCAATAATGCACAGTGCGTTAATGATGAACGAATGATATACCCTTTTACGTATACATAAGTGGCTGTTTATACTATTTCCCAGTGGGTATGCAGGTGGGCAGACGTTCGGGCCACCAAGTGGGCAAGCAAGTGGGCAATACAACAAGCAGGAAGGTGTCTTGCATATGTGTGAAGTACTTTTGGTCTCCCTCTTCCACTCACCTCCTATTGCCCTCGTTCCAGGAGTGGCACCTCCACGAGCACATCGAGACCTGGACCAAGGTGACCACCAAAGTCTACCAGAACGCCAAGTTCAAGCATCCGTCGCTGTCGGCGGCGTGCAAGGCGTCCCGGCGGCCCGGATTCTTCATCTGGAACGTCCTCTTTGTCATGGTAAGAGGTCCAGATGACACGAATACTTTGTCAGTGACGTCCTTTTTTCCATGGTAAGGCATCAAGATGGCCCTGATTTTTTTCATCTTGAACGTCCTTGTTGGCTTGGTAAAGTATCAAAACTGTATGACATTCATTTGTGCCTTATGGGGATACTTGCTTTCTCACTTAAAGGTGTTCACAACAGGCCATTTTTATCAGTCGTGCTTCCGCACATAGGTGTTTTATGGGCTTGCCTATGACCTGGTAGCCTCTGGGTGTGGTTCCCTGCACTGCATCATGACTACGACCATGATAATTATAACATCAAAATCAACCTACATTGATGACAAAGGCAGCTCCTTGTAATAGCATCACGTGCTTTTGGTTGAGTTGACCCCCAAGATAAACAATTCACATCGATATAACACATGTATACATTTCAGATATCTAACACGGGTCTGGTATCTCTCGTCCAACCGCGCATCTGCAGACTGGACTCTTCTAGTTCAGCTGTTTATCTGCAGCCTGATCTTCTCTCCTTCACCTGATCATATGTTCTTGTCTTCTCCCATCCAATTGTTCATTTGTAACACTGGTTTCTCTCTTCTTTCAGCTTTTCAACTGCAGTCCAATCTTCTCTCCTTCAACTGGTCATATTCTCTGGTATTCTATCCTTTACCATTTCATTTGTAACACTTATTTCTGTTCTTCCAGCTGTTCATCTGCAGCCTGGCGTTCTCCACCTTCGCCGTGAAGCCGGACCTGCCCCAGAACCGCCTGCAGCTCTCCTTCATCCTCCTGCTCACATGTGTCACGTTCAAGTTTGTTGTCAACCAGAGTCTACCAAAGATCTCCTATCTGACGTACTTGGTTAGTATTTGATAGTTTTATAGTTTTATACACAATAAGCAGGTGATGTGACCTCCTAGTTATGATGTTAGGGCCTTAAGCACAAGCACTCTTTTACAAACACAAATATGCAAATTAGCACCAGTAACTTTATGAATCATGGCTGTGGTATTGATAAAGGCTCAGTGAGAGAGACTTTGTGAGCGACAATAGTTTATGTTTTCAATAAAGTATATGCCACAAACACAGAATTTCGCCTCAAGTCACCATCTATCACCCGTTAGTCTCCGAATATGATGGAAATATATGGCCCCTGAAAATATAATCTCAAATAAATCAAGTGTGCCCTCTCCAACAATGATTAAATGGATCTTACAATGATTCCTCTGAGTCACAAACAGATCACACCAAGCCCAGTCCCCATGAGGGAAACCCGATATTATGCAATGCTCCCCCAGAGAGATCAGAACCAATATCTGCCAGCGTCCAATGTTTACACCAGGGACTCCAAGAGGGCCCTACACGTGGTGCGAGTATGATGAGGGTTTACTTAGAGAGGGCCCCACATGGGGTATCATAGGCAGATCCAGGGGGTTCATTTTGGTTGTTTTACATGGTATCTTCCCCAGCCCTTGTATATGCGAAACCCATGATATCCCGTGGGCGGCACCATCCCCATTCGCACACTTTTCCTCAAACCTGGATGTGCCCGTGGTTGTGCACATAACAAAGGTATAAATGCAAACTGTATTAAGCCTCATACAAAATCAATGAGATTTGTCAATAGTGTCAATAGAAATGAGGATGTAGTTGCTTCAGACGACACTAGTTCTTCAACCCCTGTGTCGCGGTGCCTTGCGTTCTTTTACCCCGTGTACGGTCCTCGCGCGTGTGTGTTGACCGACGGTTCTCCGATATGTCGTCTGTCATTCTTGTGAGGCGGCCGCCAAAAATTGAGTCAACAATCTTGATAGTTAATCAACACTATGGGTTGTGCTGTTGCCATGTTACTGCCCCTTCCTTGGAGTTCGCAGCAAACGCGGTCATGCCATGTTGGCACATCCAGTGTGTTATGGTGGTGTGTGTGGGGGGGGCGGGGGGGGTATGGTCGATTGCCCAATTGACCCCTATTCCCAAAACGATATACAATATTTTCATGTGTGTGTTTGTATGTTGCATTTCACACATCTGCTGGCCTTTCACGCACACAAAAAGCATGAAATTCACCAGTTGTGGGCCTCCACCTTTTGCCACCCAAAAAACCGGATCTGCTAGTGTCTCAAGTGCAAATGTCATTAGCTCACCATTTGTAATAGGTCAGGTGGTGAATTCACCAATAGATTTGGTCCTAAAAAACAGTGACGTAATGGTTCGATGATACAGCTACAGGTTCACTTTTTTTGCACCGCAGAGTAAACACAGAAGTATTTCTGGTGACACACAATCGAAGTGGGGTAAACATTGTTGCCTTGGTGTCTCATCTTGTAGTATACATAATAATCAAATCCGGGCCACTGTTTTGCATGTCATCTTTGTTATTAGGTATTGACTTTTGCGCTTTATTTCTCAATTAGGTGCATCGTGACGTCTCTTTTCTTCCAGAGAAAATTGCATTCTGACATCTTTTTTTTTCATTTGACAAATAACGTTCTTTTTTACAAATTCAAGTACAATCATAACATATCATGACACGTCTTGAAGTATCACTTTACAATATCAAATCATTATCAATCAGAGATAAAACATTACATGAAACAAATAAACATCTCTGATTCATTATTGGTGAGTAGAGTGAACACTAATCTGAGTAATATACAGCATGCACTATATGGTAGCAAATGCCATAGGCCCTACACTCTCCTGGAAGCTGAGAAAGCAATATAACTTGACAATGAAGTCAATGGTGTGGCATGAATATAAGCTAACGAAGTCAGTAAATTGCGACAATAAATAGCCACAATCTGTGAATTTAGATACATTTACATTTGTTGTTTAAAATAGACTAAATTGAGTGTTTGCCATAACTCCTTTTAACGTTTTAATAGAATTGCATTATAAATTTCACAAGTTCATTCTTCAAAATCAAACATACAATGTAAAACTAACTACTCATGACACTACTTCCAAATACTGCATGAACTATGCATCACAGTCTCATGTGACGCTAACTGCAAGACAAATTCATAAACAGCAAATATTATGCGCAAATATGTTAAGACCAAATTCCGTTGTAACTATTTCAAAACATTGTTGTCTTTCTTTTGTCCAGGACAAGTACATCCTCACGTCCATGTTCATCCTGTGTGTGGTGTGCGTGTGGCACGCCATCGTGCCCACCCTCATGGAGTCGTGGGACGCAGACACATCAGACCTCGCAGACAACATCGCCCTCGGGGTCATCGCCTTCATCTTCGTCATGTTCCAAATCTTCTTTGTCATCATGGTCGTATTCGTGGTGAGTATAGGCTTCTTCACTTAGTCATTTATTGCAGTAGAATCTCGAATGGAGATCCCCTTTGTATTGAGACGACCTCTGTAAGAGCATTTCTCACACTCCCATAAAGATTATTTTGAGAATAATTGGGGTAGATCCCCCGCGTGGTATTAATGCTGATGTTACACTGTATTCAACCAAAAATATTACCCCAAGTCTATTAGGGCTAGAAATCGTCCTCACCGCTGGTCAATGACACATACATCTTTCCACTGGCAATAGAGAAACCAGTCCTTTTCTATTGTTTTCGTTTGTAACTATACCAGACTGGAGAGCCTAGATTCTTGTAATGATTGTAAAGTCTGTTTGCCAGCAACTGCTTGTTAGAGCTAGCTAGCGCCTGCCGGCTTGTTCAATATTCATGTCAAGAAAAAAACATTCTTGACACTCTTTACACTTCATTTTTATTTCATTTCTTTACTACTGTTTTATAGTCAGGCTTTTTTGTAGAAGTCCTCCCATAGAACGTAATCAAAACATCTTAAACTACACTAGTACATAATGATTCGACTAAGTTTTAACTGAACTTGTATTTCTGTATGCAGGCAAAGCGTAAGACGAACCGGATGATGCGCAAAGACAAGGAACATGCGAAGAAACTCCAGCAAGATGCCAACCTCACCGGCGCCAGCGAGAAAAAGCTCAACCATACTCCCGACAATAAGATCCAGCCAGCATGATCCAGAATAGATGCTAGCTGATTTAGGACCTTGTAGTTAAAATGATCTGGAATAGTTTAATATGGCTAATCCAGATTATTAATCACCTGACTTCTGCGTACCCTCTCATTCCATGACAGTCCAATTGGCCATAGTGGGAATGCTCCATTTATATTTATTTAGAATGATCCGATGGGGAATTATCTAGCATGGTCCAGCTAGGAATTATCTCAAATGGTCATGTTAGGAATCATCTAGATTGGTCCAATTAAGAATCATCTAGAATTTTCCAGCTAGCAATGATCTAAAACCTTCTAGCAATATAGATGAGCAGCATTCCAACAACATCAAATCTGTCACATTCCAGCCCTTTCGATACGGAACATTCCAGCAAGACTGATCTGGAATATTTCATCCGTATGAGCCCGCCTGATCTAAACACATACTTCGCAGGATCATCCAGAACATTCTGATCCGAATATAAACATTCCACTTTTATTGCATATAATATAGTCTGGATGGGTATAATGCAGTATTGAATAATCATGTTTTTATCATGTGTGTGGGCAATGCCATCTGTTTTGGTAATACTGGTGTATTTTACCAGACTACATTCTAAGCCTTGATCTATAAAAATATCCAGGCCAGTGGTCACTTAATACCATTGGAAGATTTATTTCATTAACATTGCTCACTTTTCATTTGGGGTTTTATGTGTATACTGAGCGTATGTTGCATTTCCTTGAGTTTGTGTGTGAGACTTAGCTTTATCATTATGTTTTGAAGGAATTAAATGAAAACGATAGTATTCCATAATTCTAGATAGCTTTCGAGTGAAGGAAAAAAACACTTGGCTCCATATAAATAGTGAATACCCTAGTGCTATGATATCAACCCACCAATGTCAAAATTGTGAAGAAGGTTACGTGTCTACATTTAGATATGAAAGGAGGACAGTGTCCACTCGATAGATGAGTGTAAGGTTAAGTGATATTGGCTAAACATTCATGTTGCCATTGGTCACTTATTATGGTCATATGCCTAATATTTTCACCATTGTTTTTACAGTGGGCTTTGTTGTTTCGTTTCGACATGTATTTTCTTTTGCTTTGGGTTAAAAGGTGTTTGCTATATCAACCACTGGATATTTCGGTGCAGTTCATACAAAACGTATTTCTGAACTATGCATGAATTAAATGAATAATTTGTATTTAATGCAGAATCGAATGGAGATTTACTGCGTTTAAACATTGTTTTTCTAATTGTTTTTCTAGCCATCTAACCACTAGTTTCTATGTAGAATGATAGCACTTTTCCATTTTTCCCAATATACAACAGTTGTTTCCAATGAAAATCTGTAATTGATAATTTAAAACATGTAGTCTTTTCCACATCCTAAACAGTGGATAGGTACTAGTATGACCTTATATACCAATGAAAATATAAAGAGTATTTACATCATTGTCGCGATTTTAGATTTTATTCTTACATAGGTAATCATAATTGTCATGCGTTTTATAATTTTTCTACCATCAAGCCATTCCGACACTACTTCATAGAATTTTGCTCACAATAGAGAATAGTCAAATAATGTGCAATATGCTATAGAAATATATAAATATTGTTCTTAAGATTTGCAAAGTATTGTGCGAGGTTATGTACATATTAAAGTACTACATAACATTCTTAGAGACAATATCTGTCAAAATGTTCACGTTCAAATAATGATTTGTCAATTTCAATGGTTTAGTTGCTTGGTCTCTTGGAATAAAAGAGACACTGAAATTTAATGGGCATTCATGGCCATTTGATATATTATGCTCAATATAGAGGGTCATGTGCCATGGTCTAATATTATATAGAGTGCAAATATGGCAATATGCTGATTATTCATTATCCATTATCCGAACCAGATAGCATAAGCAGCAAAAGGCTGAAGAGTTATGGGCATTTATTGGCATAAAATATTATATTCATGAACATCATTTAGCATCAAATCGTATATTTGTATTCACCCGTCTCTCTCTTTCTCTCTCATACATCTTTCTAGCAAGAATATTTCTACCACGAGAGTGAAGACGGGTTTTGATAACCTGCGCTTCCAGTTGACTATATCAAGTTGCCCTGATACTGAGAAGCACATACATGAAAATGCATTAACCTTCATCAACATGAATGTTATAAGCTTAATAGTATTGAACATTCAACATGATGAATTTATTGAAGTTTTTGTTATGCAGATCCATATAATTGCATTTAAATGTCCAACCTTTAGCCAAATGTTGCAACAAGGAAATTATGCAGAACATATGTTACTATATTTAAAAGCTGCATTGTCTGGTCTAAAGTGTTTTATACATTCTGCTAGTGCTCTTTGAACTGTGTATACTGTGATGATTTTGTTCAGACTATGTAGAGGAATATGTTTCAAGGTATTGTGATATTATCCAGAAGACTTAGAAATTTCATTAACAAACTTGTTCGTTTGCATATTTGTAACCCTTTAATATGTTTTCACTGCGTATTTGTATTCATGATATTAATATTTTTGCTTGATTTATTGTTATTAGTTTTATTATGAACTTAAAGTTAATAATAAACCATATTATATTTACTGCCAGAGTTAATCACTCGTGCATGGGTCTATGTTCAGACGTGTATCTGATGAACACTTGCTTAAAATCATTTATGGTAAAATTTTGTTTTGTACTAAGCTGTACTGTTTAAGTTACGAACATATTTCTATCAAATTAAAACTTATTAAATTGTTGGGAATCACCAAACAATATTGATGATGCATATAATGCATCTGTCAGCATGTATTAGGCATTCTTTTGGGATCATGATTAATGATACAAACACTGCGTATGCAATAACCACTGTGATCATCATTTGACAAATTTTGCACGAATCACAGTGCATTTCTACAATAGAATTCAGAAACAGGAAGCTGTGCTTATCTAATTTCATGGATAACCCAGACCTTGACCAAATATAATAACACAATGAAAAATAATCAAATAACTGCTACATTTGCAGCCTATGCCCCTCAGTTGTACAAAGATAATATACGTGATCGTCCCATGTTCTCATAAGATAACCCTCCTTATGGTTACAAAATTAAAATCACTACACCCGCTCTTCACTCAGCAATTATGTAACGATGAACCGCCAATATTGTCAGAGCAGTCAGGACAGTCAGTCTACCATGACTATTAATTTATTTGGCTTTTTTACAGCGCATATAGGATTGATGACTAGCTCTGCTTTGTCAGATCACTCGTGCGTCTAGAATAAACACTAAGAAATTAATAATCACGTTGAGGTCAGACATGTACATCATCTAAAATCCTGTTGTGTGACGCCACGATAAAATATGAACTCAATTCTAACCCAGTATATCGTGTGAATGTCAATTTACCTTTAGTTTTCTAATAAATATTTACTTTTAAATTGCACAATAAACTATTAATAATGCACCATCTATGCACAAAATATTCACAACGTCATCAGTATGAACGTAATGCGCATTACTATCATCAGTGTCGGCACAGTGCAAACAATACTTTCATCTTACCAAACACTTGTACAGTAAAACCTCGATATAAGGAACAATTGTGGCTATAGAGAAAGTTCTCATCAACACTACTCAAGGTGTTTCCTGTGAAGAATAACCTTATATAGTAATTGGGAAAAGTGCTGCTAATTGCGAGGTGTCCATGTCAGTGGGCGGTCCCCGTGTACCGAAGAGGTTGTACGGTATTTGTCGTTTTATAATCTCTTATCTTTTAATGACCAACCGAATGTTATCACTGGAGTGATAAACAAATCTAGTAGTGTCGACAATATTGCTGATAATGTTCTTGTCTACAACATGCATTAACAGTACTGCCCACAACAGTGGGTTACTGGAATAGTTTGTAATTGTGGTCAGCAATCTAATAGAATACTAGATCTACCCATGTTAATAACAACAAATTGCCATCATGATATGTGGTAGACAATAATTGATGGAGTAACTTACTAGATAAGTATAATCTTACATCGGTGATAATTTCAACAGTCACTTCTGCAGTACACCTCTCCTACAATGAACTCATTCACTCAACACCGAGGAGGTTTAAGCATGTGTAATAAAATAAATATTTTGACTGTCTCAACTGCACCTAATACATGGATCATACGTATAATATATTGAAATAGATCATATATATAAATGGATAACACACTATACAGAATGTGATCACAAATAGACCCTTATACTTCCGGCTATACCCGTCAACTTCCTCCTGGGATATAGCTTCTAACATCGTCTGGTTTGCCATGGGCTCATTCATCACATTCCTTGGCTGCCCCACCAAGAAGATTTACATCATTGCTGCCATCGTCATGAACCTAGTCATAGTCCGCCTGTTGTACTTGCATGCTGACCAGCCATTGACCATCACTGACAACAACAACACACTAATCGCTCTCTTGCTGCCATTAGTCCCAGCCGTTGGTAATGGTACCGAGGTCACTTGTAAAGAGTCTGGTTTTACCAGGTACTTCGTCAAACCACAGAGTGAAGGGGCTCAGAGAGTACATGGAAGTTGCTCAAACTGCACATTTTGTCTACGGGAGGACAAGCAGCGTTGGGATGTGGACTACACAGGCAGTTTTGACTGTCTCTTTCGGGTTTTAAACACTTTGTTGACATCAATGAGGAAAAGGAAGGTTCCACTGTCGTCCGTCCACTCTAGAGATAATGTGGGTGCCGCAGGATATGTGACTCTTCCCAGTGCAACCTGGGATGCTCGTCCACACGGGACAGTATTGGAGCGAGTGAACAGCAGCTACTTTGATTGGATTGCAAACCAGTCAGAGGTGCTGAGTCTTAAGCTAAGTTGGAGCAGCGTAATTGGCAGGGTCTGGAATCCGGATGCAATGGGATCACCCACCACTGTTAGGGCCCAGCAACACCTACTCTTACCCAGCCATAAACAGCACCATCTCCACATCCACATCATCAGAGACGCGCGGGTGACAAACCAAGGAAAGGTGGCCACAGCCCATATGGACATAATCCCCAAATCATGCTCCTCCAATGGGATACGGATTGGAGACATATTCAATCTCCCTTATCATGAAGAGGTGTTTTCCATGGCAACGGTTTACGGCAATGCTTACTACCATTCGATGGTGGAGGCCATGTCAAGACTGGCTCCATTCGTGCACTTTCTTCGCACACATCCAAACGTCGTGATCCAAACACACAGCAAGACGCCGAGAATCATTGCAGATCTTCTCAAAGTGTTGGACCTTCAAAACCAGGTGGTGGAAGGAGCAGTGTTTGCCAAGTTCCTGTACTTACCACTAGGTGGTGGGTGCGGTTGGATAGACCCGTTGTCCGCCTGGTCCTTACAGGCTCATTACCAGCAATACATTCATAAAAACCATAGCCCATTCGAGCTATGTAAAAGTTCGGTACTCCTGATCAAGCGCTCACACAGGCGCTGGCTTGCTCAAAACGAGCTCATAAAACAGTATCTGGAAACTGCAGCCAAATCAAAACACTTAGAGTTTTATGAATTTAGTGACACTAACATCCCGGCGTTAGATGTAACAATGGCTGTATTTCACACGGCCCGTTTGATAGTTGCACCACATGGTGCGGGCCTGTCTAATATTCTATTCACCGCTCCAGGAGCTACTATAATCGAAGTGGCGTGCTATGGAATAAAAAACGGATGCTTTGCCAGCTTGGCACAGAAACTGGGACATGGTTTCTTCGGAATGGTCGGCAAACAATCGGGAAATACGACTTCTCAGAGCTGTGGGGCCATGGAAGTGGACCTCATCTATCTTTACAGTGTGATAGATAAGGCTTTGGACAGTGTGAACCACACACATTGCACTTGATGTAAAAGTTCAATTAGTAGTGTGACTTTCAACTCAGGACACCCCAGTCCACTGTGTCTCATTTACGTAGCTTCTATCCTTAGAAATGAGATTATTCTAATATTGTTTTGTCTTGTTTGGCACATTGTGTTTTGTGTTTTTACGTTTTTTACATTTTTACATTTTTTACTATGATTATATATCCTTTATATTTATCGAAATAAACTATATTAGTATCAGTATTAGTATTTATAAATACCGCAGTCAAAATACATAAAGTTTGATAAGGGTAATAATGAGTAATGAGTATCAAATATATACCGTCTAAGCAAATTTTCATATTTGTAATGTATGAATGCTTGTATTCATCATTTGAAACATGATAATTGGGTACACCCAGGTCGCCTGCTCCTTATAGTAAAAACTATCAATGCCTTTAAATGGTTAGGTAGAAGAAACATGTTGATTCTATCTACTACTTAAACACACGGCAAAAATTGGAATATCAGATATTTGCTGTCTCCCTGGGGGCAAAGGGACTCTTCGGTCTACTTCTGACCCAAAACATTTCAGCACTTCTCTGGAGAAGTGATTTTGAAATTTTTGTCTGCCTGTGGGCTCCGGTTATGGTTTATTGAGTTGTTTATCTGGACCATCTTCTTGCCTTTCTGGATGGTCTGCAAGACTAACTTGATCATCCTAAGTTTTTTTTCTCTTAAAGCTGATCTTGCTGACAATGTTCATTCAAAGATGTTCCCGTGTTTTGGTTTGCTGTTTCTCAATGGTCCTGTCAGCATCCCTTTTCATCCAGTTCATCTGAAAGCTCACAGACCATCATTACAGACGATCTCATTAGTGTTTGCCACAAAATATGCACGCGAGGCATCATAAAATGGCTGACAATATATTGTTTTTCTCATTGTCTGACGTCTTGTGGGGCATCTGGAGCAATCGTCGTCTAAATGAAATGGGGGTTTAGCGTGTCGCTCTATTTGTCAAGCAATTGAACGGCCCTATGAAAGGACACCTTTTACAGAGTATGAGTGTTTATATTTCTGTAATGGACGTGTGTTTATATATACTTAAACATTTTTGGGTGTTATAATCAGTTGTTTTTGTTGCATTGATAAAGATGAATGGAAAATACAAAAAGATGATATGCACACTTTATTGTAATACGTAATTTATTTACTATGCAACATACTTCAGTTTGATTGCCTACTCGACGCAACAACATAGAAGTAACAATAAAATGTTTAATAAACAATAAAAGCTTGTCGTTTGATCACTTTATAGAAGTACATGTGACATTAAATCCAGAGTTCATCGATTTAATATGTAACGTCTTATTTCCCACAGCTTCAAGAATCCCTAAATGGATGACGTCATAATGTGTTAAAGGTCTCTTTTCAAATCGCGGGAAGTCGAAATCCCACAAAGTTAGAATAAGAAGAGTGCAGAGTGATAGGGTTACTAACTGATACCACAGCCCGTATGGCAAGTGCCTTTTGATATTCACACTGGACGATCGCCTGGGTGGAGGACGTACTACTAACAGAACCAGTTATGACTCTACTGGTCTGTGGTCCTGCCTTCTTCACTTTATCTGCCATGGTCAGTTTTGCCTCTCCAGCTCTGCTCTCATCTTCACTTCTCAATGTGATAGCCCAAATAAGAACATACATTCTGTTATCAGGACACACGAAAAGCCCAACGGCTGGGAAGTAGTAATTGCCTACGTTAATGGAAGCTTGATCAAATTCGATTATGGCATCATCAATAACATCTTTATCGGCACTGAGCGAAGCTTGAAAGGCGACCAGGTCCTGTGGGTCTATCGGGTTGAAAAGACGGTACCCTGTGAAGGACGTCACCCCAGCCCGGAATGTGTATGTGTTGGAGCTAAATATAGTAATAGAGTCGTCCTTCTGACAGTCCAAAATCCGGGTCATTGTAGACGTGCCTGAGTCGAGGCTTGTGGAGTATGTGTTCATAACACGTGGTATATTCCATTGATGTGAACCATTCTTCCTAAGAGAAGTTTTGTACGTACTTCCAGATACAAGATGAGCACTGAAGGTAAACACATAAATCCCAGCCTCAGGCACCTTGAACTCTCCTGTGATCGGGTTGAAGTCATTTCCCAAGTCAATGACCTCCTCATTAAATATCAAATTGCTATTTGTTACGGTTGTATTAGCAGATATATGGGCGGTGAACCCGTATGCTCTAGGCTCGTCCTTTTAAACAATTTGAATGCCGAAAAAGCTTGAATAGTCTTTGAGGATGTGGTTACATGCCATGTTGTCGGGCCACGTGACAGCTCGCAGCCACACATGCGAGCCCTTAGTGCACCTCATGATGGCGGCCATGCTGGACGAGCCTCCGGTCTCCCCTGGGATCTCGCTGGTCAGTGGTCCGTACTTTACATCCTGTCCGTCCTTAACCAACATGGCAGCGACGCGGCCCTCCACAGCCTGGATCGTCCAATAGAAAGCGTATGTATCATCGTCAGGGCAGCTGAAGGACCCGAGGAGCGGAGTGAAGGAGTCACTCCTGTCAAAGAGGATGCGGTCGAAGGTTAGAGGCCCGGCATCGCCAAGGGTGCGATTCTGGCTCAGCTCAACGGTGAATGCGGCGTTACCAGTAGACAGAGAGACTTTTTGTTGGTCACACACTGACGGACACACAGGACACCTCAATTCTTGATCGCCTTCGAATTTGCTAGGTTGATTGACGCTGGATGGATCGTCTAGCACTGGACATTCTAGATCTGGACAGTCAACATCTGGACAAACAGTCTCTGGACATTCACATTCTGGACATGCAACACTAGGCCAATCACCCTGACCTTTGAGATCATTGAGACTTCTCACCTTGCTCAGTTTCTGTGCAGGTAGATGTTTCCAAGCAACGTTCTCGTGGAGAAGGAGCATTGAAAGCATCAGCAGGGCGAACTGTAGGTGCAGCATCTGGAAAAATAGTTCACATTGAAATTAATGTGTTTGTGAATGTTTTGTATGTTTTATGTGTTATGTATGTTTGATATTCATTTGTTCAAGTGCTTATTGATTTCCATTATATAAACTGTTACTTTGAAACTTTGAACGTTTTGGGCATAATCTCAAAGTAACTTTCGGTCAAGTTCCACGATCTCGTCATGAACAGGGTCTGTTGACATTTGGCCTTATAACTGGATCGAAATTACAGTTTCCACCACCACCACCCCTCCACAGTTCATAGTAGAAATTAACAATTTTTATGGCGTACTTCTCATGCTTTGAAGATAGTTTACATCATAACTAACAATTTCAGTTGTAACAGTACAATGTGCATATATGTTACACAATTTATTTTGACATTGGCCAAATATGGATGTGGTTAATTTCAGTTGTTTTTAATTAAGTCCACATTATGTCATAAAATATCTCAAACTTTCAGAGAGGAGCAATGATAAGAGCCTTTCGGACACATGATTCACTTCACAGGTTATTGAAAATAGTTTTTGCAATAGTGTAACACTGAAATTACAGTGTATGAGACATTCCTGTACATCCTGCACATCATGACATAGAAAATTCGTTCAATGGTGTGTATACTGAAATACTTCATCTAAAAAAATCATATGTGATTATTCACAAGCAAACTTAATTGTAAAACCAATGATGTTCTATATCATTTCATCAAGAATAGTTTTGTGATATGTTGTGGGTAACAAACGCATGGCAACATTGATAAATTTTGTAATTGCTAGACTTCATCATCCCAAACCGGTCTGTAATTTTAACCAAAATAGTGGCCTGTACGTGTAAGCAAAATGGCCATGATCCTCATTGATTCAAATGTTAGAACGGCTCGTTATTATGTTTATATTTTCAAACTCTGTGTACTATAGGCTGTTGTGATTCATTTTACGTCTCATCAAATCGCATGTTCTAAGGTTTATAGAAATCCTGTATTTCATATGTTAGAGACCATTCTTTTCAAACATAACTATTACAAGTAAAGACAGGCTTAGTTATACGTAATGGCCTATCCTTTTTCATAGTGTACTTGTTGCTGTGTAGCGTGGCTGATGCAAGCTGCTCAATGTTTAGTTAATTACACGTACAGGCCGCTATTTTTGTTGTAAGTAAAGGCAGGTATCGGATGGTGCATCATTTCTAACAACAACCCACATGAAAGATGGTCCATAAAATACTCACGCTAGATACATATCAGTATCTATTACTTGTGTCTATTTATTACTTATAGTGAAACAAATGCCGGTGTCCTTCTTATTATTAATAAATGTAGAACATAAATAAGTAATGGAAACAAAAAACTTACTATATGATAACGGGCGGGACGGCTCAGCCACACCGCATTCGCTGATGAGAACTGTCTTGACAGTCGCTGTGCCCTGCTCTATTTAAATGATTCTCTATGATGCACTTAAATGTTATCAAATAACTTCATTCAGTTGGAAGTAGCAATTGACGTTATATGACGTCACTTGTACAAGACCAAGGGTTACTAAGCATAATATTTGTAAACAGAACGGCGAATCATCTAAGAACCGTTTTGGAATGGACATTTTACAATTAATTAAGTTGATTCATATATAATATGTTAATGTATGTAATTGTATCTGGTCGAAGCATGTTTCATTAACCCAAAATCTTTAACAACTTTCTTCTGCGATTTTGAATCTTTGCTAAATACCCCGGGTTAAAAAGGGGGGGATTCAGGACGTTGATTATATATGGCTAACAGGGATGTTTATGACATAAATATTATTGGCTGAATAGGCTTCTTTTGTTTCTTATGATCATTATTGAATTATACGTACAATGTACCGGTATGTTCTTAAACTATTACTTTGTTTCCAACGGACTTGACATTGCTTGCCGAAAATACATATTTTATAGACTGTCCCGATGTACGTCTCGTGTATAAACTCAATAATCACAATGCAAACATATTACATGTCGTCGTCAGTCTGAGCGAATGTATTCTACACTGCACATAATCTAGTGTTCCATAATAACAATATCAATAATTATTTTCCACAACTTGTAATATGAATACTAGGCCTGAAATAGATGAAAATTACATGTCGCTTACAGATAATGTGTTTAGATATTGTTTTATACGTCTTTAATCTTTATATTCAAATAAACCCCATCTCCATCGCCCACCATAAATAATTTATGACATCTAATATTAACGTAACAGAATGGGTGTTTGTGCGTGTTGAATGGGTGTGTTCAGGTGTCATATCTATTCAAGACCTCATTGGAACAAAAAATTATAAATACAACATAATAAGTCTTTAATAGTTATAATATACTCCAAAAACTAAAGACCTTCAGGCTATTAAGACTTCGCTGCATACATGTTTACATATTGTAACCTAATAATAGCACTGTATATGATGTTCTAAAGGCCCGTTTTAGATGATCATATACAATACACTATCAATTCTGGGATTTCTGGATGATAATGAAATTGTATAACGAACATTAACAATATTCCCAATGAAGCAACCAGTTTGGAGACGATGGTTCATGCATTTATCATTGTAACTTGGTCTGTTTTACATTTATAAAGTAGCATTAGAATTAATACATAAAAAATTGAAAACATTAAACAATTTAAACAAATGCATAACAGTTTTTATCTGTTTATTGTGCAAACGTCTTTGACATACATGTGAATTCATACAATGACAATTTGATTAGCGTAATAAATGGAAAATAAAAGATAATTCACACGGTAAATACAAATGATGTATTTTACACATATGAATATAAAGAAAAATAACAAATATGAACCGCTAACATCCTAGCATGAGTGATATACATTTATGACTTTAGTCTTGGTACAATGATCATAAAATCCATTGTGAACTACTTATTCAAAACTAATCTTTCAATAATGGTTTAGTTTTATGACCCTTTCTTAACATTTGCTCCATAAAATTGTGTAAATTTATCTAAACTAGCAAAAACATGGCACATATATTCTTAACATGTAAAATTGTGTAATACCTACACAAATACTAAATAACTGGACGGATTGACAATACATATTGCATCACACAGGATTCAGTTCACCGTGACTCAAGTCATAAGTCTGATAAATATCAAAACGCAGACCCCTTGTCGGCAAATGGAGGAAAACGCATACTGTGTCTGCATTTTCATGCAGACTGTTTGCATTGTCCTCCCATTGGCAACAAGCAATTAAAAATTCAAATTCAATAAAAATTCAAATATCGGAAAATCCTTGTAAACGTAGAACTAGATCATCTAAATGAATTGTACTGTTGCTATGAATTAGATTTGCAAACATGTTTTACCGCCATAACACATGTTGATCAGTGTTTTAACAACTTAGTTGCCAAAACGCAGATAATTGACGTCTTGGTTTCCAACCCTATCCAACAAACAAATTATTTTTTTTGAAGAAATAAAAGCAGATATTACCAACAAGCAAATTTGAAAATCTAAGTCAAAAGTTCCGGTGAAATGGACCATATATGTTTTACTTGGACATATCACAGATCCTGCCTCTACTGTAAAACTATAAAACATGCTTTGTGATTTCATTAGGCAAAATATATCATTTTATCCTTGAAATAAATGGAATGCTGAGAATACCATTAACTCATATATAGAACATGGAGTATACATGACATTCTATTCTGTTAGTAACATAAACTAGAATGCATAAACATAAACTAATTAAAATAATTCTTTATAAAAGAACAAAAACGTACTTTTGGCGAATGGTGGCAATATTACATAGCAATATTAATCTTAAAATTTTCAGAGTTTTAGTTTGCCACGAAATGAAATCCATTATATAATTACATGGAATAAACGTGAACAGAAATATGCGTAAAGAATCACTAAAGCTTTAAACCATAGATTAAATAGTAATCAAGGATAATTATTACAGGCTAATGAAAGTCACATAAACACAACAAAAAGCGATGTCATTATTCATTGGACAGAGGGATTTCCACGTCTCCTACGAACAATTTGTGCACAATGCCCTCACGCCGTTTGCCGGAACTCAACGCTTTAATGTACGCAGAGTGATTCGCACCCACTGTGAAGTGAGTCTCGGTTCCATCATCAACGAATTCGCCCTTGAAAAGAAAAAAGGATTCGCAACATGAATAAATCAAGTGATTAAATTTTGTTCTTCTTATTCTTTCTATACTACATTCCTTCTAACAGATAAACAAGTTCAAAATATTCATATATATATATATATATATTGTCTGTAAAATTGGTGAAAATCACGAACGTTCATACAACATTTTGCTGATGGACACCTGGGGAAGGGTCAATCTTCCACCATGGAACATGATTCAAATATGGAATGATGATAATATAGGCATACAACTTGTGTGTAAGCTTCATGAAAATCAAATGAAAAAATGAACAAACTATTGTACACTTATACTTCATACAAACATTTGTTGATGAATCCCTGGGAAGGGGTCAATTTTACCTCCAGGGCCATGATTCAAATATGGAATAATTATCATATAGACATACAACTTGTGTATATTTGGTGAAAATCAAACGAAAAATTGAAAAATTATTATTCAAATATGAATTGTGGACGGAGGGACAACAGACAAAAGGTGATCACAATAGCTCACCTTGTCACAAGTGACAGGTGAGTTAAAAATCAGTCTTAATCATGTAAATTTATCCAAACTGGAAAAGTATGCCACATATTTTCTTAAAATGTATAAATGTGGACTATATAATCTACTAACACATTCCTCAGACATACGTGATTCCCACACAGTACAACAAATCTGACAAAATTAATGATTGCTTACTGTAGTTTCTACTTTTCTTCCATTCACCCACACATCGAGCGTGTCTTTTTCTAAAAAATAAAAATTCATCAAGTCCTAAATTTGACTATTTGGAGAATGGTGATTTATATATAAATTCCTCAATTTTGATTGATAAAAATGATGAACTGTTAGGAGAAAGTAAAATAAGTAAGAAATTAAATACCCTAAAAATCAAGGGGATGGTCTATGCTCCCTTAAAAAGTCCACCATCATGAAAGATTTCTCATATCAAATATCGTCACTATTGAGAGTTCAGTGTCTTGCTCATGTAAACCCTACCCACTAAATTCAATGTAACTATGTACAACCTAAAAGCTTTTACACAAACTTATGCTTTAATAAGATAGTTACCTAGAACAACTCTTGTTGGTACACTTTCAACATTTAACACCCAGCATTTCATGACTTTTGATTGGTTTTCAGAAAACTTCTTCAAACATTTTCCATTGACTTCCAAAGAATATTCATATGCAAAGCCACTGACTGCTTCTATTGTTATGCAGCATTTGGCTTTGCCAATCGTAAAGTGTTCTCTACCAACCAACTTGAACATCCAATCTTGTCGGTAAACTTCCTAAAAATAGATAATGTTAATAAAATCATGCTTCTAGGAAAATCCCTTTGTAACCAAAGTGCTGCATACATGTAATAAAGTTGAAGTAAAATTTTATGATATCAACATTCCAGTATTCAGGTATTAATTTTAAGGCGTTATCTAACCCTATCCTTGCTTGACACTTGTCCTCTCAGTTTTTTTTTAATTCTTAACAACTTTGCAAGAAAATTCTTCATATTGCTAATATATTCTAATGACATTTAGAATGAGCATTTAAAACACTACTATGGTATTCAAATTTGTATACCGCAGGGTAAGGATTAGGTGGAAAAGTACTACTCGTCAGCAGGACAACTAGCACTCAAATATCTACTCGTCCTGGAAACACAATTTACACTTCCTCTTCCTCCTTGCACCAACTCTAAACATGGATGCCAAATTGACCAGAATGGGTACTCGTCAAAAGGATAAGTTGCTAATACTTTTTTCTCGGCCTCCACAATCTACAAGTGTTTACTAGCCAATGCGAGCTGAGGAGTCGCTAATCCTGACGCTAATACTGTACCTTTTGATCGACCCTTATAACTCTTTTTCCTGTTGTTGTTCCATGTTCAAACTCAATCTGATGGATGCCGTCAGGTAGAGGGACATCCCAAACTGCTACCAGATCATTCGACATTAGTTCGGCTAAAACAAAAAAATTAAAAGGCATTTGAATATTTAATGCTTGCAAAAGTTTTGGAAGATGTTATGAACAGTTACAGAATCTGTAGTTGTCTTTAATGGTCCCAGTGATTAATCTAGATACGAGTCCCAAGTCCAGGACTCATTCATTTTCAATAAGATGCAAAAAATTAAAAAACTTGCATCCCACGGGACCTTTAATAGTTGAACCGGATGTTTCAAAATATGGGAGTCCGTAAGAACTCATTGATGCCAATTCCTACACATTGATGTCTATCATTCCCCAATGAGCTAATATGATACAGAAGCGTCACTAAGGGGACTACAGATATCTAGATTAATCACTGAATAGTGCATACACACATGGGATATCACAGAAAGTCAAAAAGAATAATGAAACGTTTAAGTCCATATAGTCCATAATAGATTACATCCAGTATTTTAACATTAAACCTCCTACAATTGTAAACCAATCAGAAATGAGAATGTTCAATTGCATGTTATTTTAAGTAATTAAGCAGGCTTCTGATCCTACAACAGTGACAGTTTCAGTGTATCTTTAGGGTAGTTGGTGCAGATGGCAGTGCATGACTATGGTATGTCCACCATGCATATACATTGAGACTAAA
This sequence comes from Streblospio benedicti, assembly GCA_019095985.1. Taxonomy (NCBI): domain Eukaryota; kingdom Metazoa; phylum Annelida; class Polychaeta; order Spionida; family Spionidae; genus Streblospio; species Streblospio benedicti. The sequence goes on from CM032665.1 coordinate 39,161,591, forward strand.
AGACAATCGCATGGTGCTGTGCCAGTGCACGTGGACAAATTATAAAGAAATATACGCAATTTCAAGGTGAAGAACTGTTGCCGAAGGCACTCGGCAAATTCCTCCCCATTTAAACCTATATTTCATGGGGCAGCCAGACATTGTACTATGACTAAAAAGCTGAGCTAGAGAAAACTGGAAGCGACACGAGAGTTCATCTAACCAGAGACAATAAAGATCTGGATATAGAGGCAATATAGCCTGCAGGCTGCGTCTAGTATAGGATCTATGTATGTCTATGTAATTATAAATTGACCTTTGAACCACTCTGGTACACCCTAAGCCGGAGAAAGCTGTTTGACAGTGACTGTAGAACCTACATGTACTGGTCGATCACATATATTTCGGTATACAAGAAATATTGTATTTTTGCTTTTCATGTCCAACATCCAGCATCCGTTGCTATTCCTGCTAAAACTATATTACAACCTAATATGTCCCTACAAACTAAGTAACAAAAGCTTCCTTACAACTGTAGGCAAGGAGAAAATATTCCTGAATCAACAATATTTCACCAAACATCATGGCGTCTATTGTTTACGTTTAACAAAGCACGGGTGATTCTAGTCTAGCTAGGCAGCACTGCGTTTCTGATACAAGTGATATGAAATTTTAAATTGGATTACCGCCTATTATAGCCAATCATTCCATGCTATACACATTTATAAATACTAAATAGAATTATTGAAGCCTAAATAAACAATGAGAACAAAATAACATAGTTTAACAGGTGATGAGTTACTTGACTCAAGGCCAAAACAACTTATGGTCCTCGTAAATCCTTGCGTTCATAACGTAAATAATGTAAATAACGTCAGGAACGTTAAAAAATCAAATAATCATTTTTCTGCAGTAAAGTTGACAAGGAAAATTCCCATGATAAAAATAAACATGAAAATAACAAAGTTATCATAATAGTCGAAGATTCGTAAAGTATGTCCACATATAGGTTGAAAACATAGATTCTGGATAACTATACACTATTACTTTGGTAGGATTCAGAAATGTGTAAACTACATTTTTCTTGTATACCGAAAAATATGTGAACGGCCAATAGATCTAGAGGTAGTGCTCAAGTTATTGGTAGTTCTCAAGTTATTGGCACCATTCAAACATACGCCTGTCAACACGTGCGGTTCACGTTACAACTGGGCATAGTAGTCCAAACTATCTCCGAGAGTAAATAAATAGTTGATCAGTGTTTCATAATATTAACTCGTCTCGAACACTTCCTCTAGTCATATGGGTTTGACAAGTTAACCAATACCAATTGACAAACTACAATGCTTAATCATAAAAGTATCAACCATTTATACAAAATTACATTAATTGTTCATCAAAATCCTACTTTAATAGGAAATATTCACTGAAAAATTGTTTCTTTTTTTTGCCAACAGATTCCGGAAGTGTAAACAAACAATCTTCGGGGCAACTTTAAATTTACTTATATTTGATACTTAGATAAAATAATATGTGACTATATTTCACTATGCAATCCATAAGCAATATAATATAAAAACTATCAATATAAAACATTGTTGAAATTGATTTTACATTGCTTCTTTTTTATTTTAGGGTTCACTAGCCAAAAGAAAATCAATTGCTGATCTACAACAACATCACACAACCAGCTCTTCTTGGTATCTTTAACGTTGTCAATAAATAGTTAGTTTTCTCTCATCAAATCCATGTAAAAACTATAAAATATATGATATAAAAAATTTTATTCTGTGAGAGTGTAAGTTGCTATACAGTGTAAGCAGCATATGATGGCAACGAACAGATGATTGACATCAAAATGTTGTCACACAGCGCATGATTTTAGGCTGTTAACTTTTTCATGATGCCTGTGTCATCGATCATGTCTGAAATTCAACATGCAAAGATTTCTTCAGAAAACTTTTCTTCAACTTTAACACTTAAGGGAATGATCATAAATAACGATACTGGGGGGGTCGTCCAAAAAGGTGTGTGTGGGGGGGGGGTCGTCCTAACTTTTCTAATTACTTTTTTTTGGGGGGGGTCGCTGAACTTTTTTATAATGCTATGGTTTATTTTTTCAAATATTTTCTTTTAGCAATTGTCCAAAAATGCAATGACTATGTAGAGGACTATTGCTTTAGCGCAGGGCGGGGGGGTAGTCACTCAACTTTTTAAAATGTTGATGGGGGGTCAGTTAACTTTTTCTTCGAGCCCCAAAAAGTGGACGACCCCACCCCCTCCCCCAGTATCGTTATTTATGATTGTTCCCTAAAGGGCTAACATCACCTTATTGATGGATTTTGCCTTGTGGTGGTCTCTGTGCGATAATGAACACTTTTAAATTTTTCACATGAAAACAAACATTTCAGTGCAGCATCTCTCAGCATAGCATGTTTAAGCGCCTTGAAGCAGTCAAGACTATCAGCTGATGTCATATGCTGTGGTAGGTAGTTCCAATCCTTTATGGTCATCATCATCATGTTCCGTCCTCTTTATAAGGGTTGGATGCATTGGTCCTCCATACATTTCTTTCCTGAGCTTGTCTGACTGCTTTATGGTAACTGAGCCCTGTCCATTTTGACACATTATTTGACCTTGATGTTCTTGGTCTTCCCTTCTTCCATTAACTTTCCTATCTAGCAATATTTTTTTGTAGAGAATCTCCATTCTGCCTGGTGATATGGCCAAAATACTTTAGTTTCTTTGTTTTTATGGTGTTAAGCAACCTGTTTTAATATTGATTTTTCTCAATACTTCTTCATTCTGGATCTTATCAGTCCAAGATATCCTTAGCATCCTTCGAGTGGCACCACATTTCAAAAGCGGAAAGTCTATCTGCCATTGTTTTGGAGATTGTCCATGTTTCAGCTCCATATTAAAGCGTTGACCACACATAGCAGTTTAATACTCTTACTCTTATTTCTAGTGAAATCTTTCTTGATGTTAATACTTTCTTCATCTTAGAGAATATTGCTTTTTCTATAGTTATCCTCTTTCTAATTTCTTCTTCACATCGTCCATTTTCAGTTAGTAGCTGGCCAAGATAAGTAAATTTGGAAACTTGTTCCATTTCTGTATTGTCGATTTTTAAGTTTATTTTTGGTTTGATCTCTTTCTTAGTTATTATAATTGATTTTGTTTTCTTTGCATTCATTTTCATATTAAAGATTTTACCTGCATCATTTACTGCATTCAGTATATCTCGGAGACAATCTTCATTTTCTGCTAAGAGTACTGTATCATCCGCATATCGTAGATTGTCAATGTTGGTTCCACCCATATTCACTCCTTCCATATTTTCAGCATTTCTAAATATCATTGCTGTATACAAGTTAAATAGACATGGTGACAGCACACATCCTTGCCAAACCTCTCTTTTTATTTTTATCTCATCAGACAGATCTTGTTCAAGTTGTATAAATGCTTTCTGGGTCCAGTGCAGGTTTGTTATTAATTTTATGTCTTTGCCATTTATTCCAATATCTTTCAGACATGTTATCATTGTCTCATGGTTGACCCTGTCAAAAGCCTTTTCATAGTCAATAAAACAAGCATATGTATCTTTGTTCACTTCATTATATCTTTCACTTATCATTCTCATATTTAATATACCTTCTCTTGTTCCCTTTCCTGATAGGAACCCACTCTGCAATACACTTATTTCATTCTAATTTTTTGGTCTATTTCTTAGAGTATAATTTTCAAGATAACTTTGAGTACATGGCTCATAAGACTTAATGTTTGGTACTCTGTGCACATTGTTGCTTTTGACTTTTTGGTAATCTTATATATGTTGACTCATTCATGCTGCCTGGTATTTTTCCGCTGTTGTAAATTTTGTTAACAAGTTGGTGGAAAATTTTGATACCTTCATAATCTAATGCTTTGATCGTTTCAGATGTTATCATATCGTTTCCTGAAGCTTTCCCCATCTTTAACTCCCTTATTGCCTTTTCAATCTCTGATATCATCATTCCTCCTTGGGGTGTAGGGGTGTTGTGAGTGGGTAGTACCTTTGTCTGCATCCAGTCGCTCATCTAAGTCAATCTGGATGTGGGGTGCATGCAATTGGTCCTCAACAACACTCTAAACTCTCACTTATGGCTCCCAGTAGCTGGTAGTGCACACCAGCGGTCACACCCTGGTAAACCGATTCGACTATTGGGCTAAGCTAAGTGGAGGTGCCCATCAACCCTGTTGGTGTGGTCAGGGGACGTCAACCCATAAGTGCACGATGACTGGAGCAGCGGATGAGGCAAATGAACTTTAAAGTCAATGGCTGAGAAGGTGCAACAGCAAAGATGATGTGACTCATCGGGCACTCTCTGATGGAAGCGAGTATGTGGCCAGTCATTTTGGAAAGAATAAGGAAGCTACCAAGTATAATCCCATGATGGTAACAATGGTGCTCGTAGATACTAATAGTAGAAGTAGAAAAGACAAAATCTGGTCCCTCTGCGGAGAAGTCTTTTAACAGCGACAGAGGAGGCGCATGCCAACTGGCCAGTAGGGAACCTTGTAATGAAGGTGTATGTCCAAACCCCAATAGAAGAACATATGCATCGGATATCAGGCAACTAAAACCAGAAAGCAGACACTTAGAATTGCAGCATGGAATGTGAGAACCTTATTTAAATTTGGACAATACCAAAACTTATAGGTAGAAATGAAAGCACTCAATCTTGATATCCTTGGAATTGCTGAAACAAGATGGACCGATGATGGTAGAATAACAAGTGATGAATATGACATCGTGTACTCAGGAGGTGAAGAACATCAATACGGAGTAGAAATCATGATGAAAAAATCCTTTATGGTACAAGGGTAAAATAAGTTCATGAACATCCGATTCTCATACCGGGAGTACATAATGAGAAAGAATGCTAATGCATCCCTCTTGAGAGTTTTTTGGTGTAAAAGGTCTCTTCACATTTACTCGTGCAAGTCCATTTGCGAGCCTATATTGTGTAAGAACATGGGGGTTCTTTTGGCGTTTCCGTAGCGAGGGCCATTGCATTGCAGCATGTCACTAACATTGGACCTATCATGGTAATGGTTGCACACATAAAGTGTGGCATAAGGTTGGAGCATTTCAATTATCTTTATATCCAGCCATTTTTGTGCATGGGTCCCACATTGACATATTATACTTGAGGTC
>CM032665.1:39166869-39262368 GCA_019095985.1 Streblospio benedicti
AATTTTTATATTTTCCCTTGTTTAAAAACATTTGGCATATAGAGCTTTACCATATTGTGCCAGGTTATTAGGGGGATAAAGTGTTTTGGGGGGAAAAATTTTTAGATTTTTTAAAACAAAATTTCCCAAGTTTTTTTTCTGTTCAAAAGAAATTCAGGGTGAACTGTTGCATATCTTTAGGGGTTAAAAATCTTAAAGATTTTTTTTGTAAAATAATGTTTAATGGGGGGTTAATTTTTTAAAACTTGGAATTGTTAAAAAACCCCAAACTGAAATTTCGGGATATTCCTTCGGCTCTAAAAAGGGGGGAAATTTTCGGATGGGTTGGAAACTAAAAATTGGGTTTTTATCTTCAAAAATTAAAAATTTTGATTTGGTTTTTTTTTAAATGAATTTTAAAGGGAAAAAACAATTTCAAACTGTGAAGAAAAAATAAACCAATTGGGGTTTTCCCTTGGGAAAAAATTTACAGGGGAATGGGTTTTAAAAATTTTATTTAGGATTCATATAACCTGGTTAAGTTTATTTGAGTATAAGTTGCTCTTGAATTTGTGTGTTTATGAATAATTGAAGTTTCTCAATTTAGTGCATTGCAAAATTGTACATATTTATAAGGCATATTACCTTGATAACCATAGGTGTTGCTAGTAGTTGATAGTTGACAAAAGGTCATAAAGTATGAGATTAATGGCTTAATAGGAAAATCATCCATAGTTAACAAGTTTCAGCATATCAATGAGAAGTGTTACAATAATCATTGATCATCATCAGTTTTTGATAAAATGACGCCTTTTCTATGGCTAAATTTTCACTCAGTGTGAATCTTTTGATCAACTTCTAATTGAAACACACCTCTATGCGATCATTGGTATGAAAACAGTGACCAAATTTATTTCGTATTCTGAGGTACCGGTATGTAACTATAGGTTTCAGGAAGCCCTTTTATGATATTGTTCATGCTGATAAAACATACATGTCCTCAAGATATTCAGATTTCATGACCATTGTTGGTTGCTTTTGTCAACATGCAGGTCTAGCAATCATTGGATCATAAATTTCCTTCCATGTTCGCGAGTTATTCCCCATCTACGTTATTTGTCCTCATAAGGTAAATTGAGTTAACTTAGTCCCTATGATATAATGTCAGATCTGCCATGAAGTTCAAAATGTTTCTTGGCATTATTGCAGCAAAACCTTTTTAACTATAAACTGATGTGTACAAGTCTATTCAATATATAACTTTTGATACTTGACTGAGAGATGTTAATTGATATATTTGTCAACAGATATGATCTTGAAAACTCCCTGGAGGCTGTTATCATTTATGACAATATTTATATATCTCAAGGGATTAAGATGAAGTATTGCTGTGTGTGAATTAGATCTTCATAAATCCTTCCATAATAATGAAAGGATCATTTTAATCCCACTCCAAAGTTTCACTCCTTTTATGAAGGATGCACAAGGATTAGCATGGATCTAAACATAATTAACATAATCTCTGGCTGAACTTTGTGTTTCAAGGTTTTTGATGTAGTATAAACTAGCTGTTCAATAATCCATATGCATTGCATGATGATGTGTTTAAGATTGAATGCCCTTAGTTTTTGTCTATGTTAATTCAGGGATCAGTTTACTACCACATGGATTTAATCTGCATATGTACAATATGGATTTAATAACAGGATCAAATGAAAAAGTATTATTTTTAAGAATATTTATTTTGTGCTCTAAAGGCAAGGTTCATTTTGATGAAATCTCTAGAAGAAAATCAAATGTTTTCACATTTGTCAAATGTAGAATTGTATTAAAGTAAAACTGGGTGACTTATTTCTACGGTAGTACCCATTTTAACGTTGAAAACCAAAGAAATGAATCTTGTTCAAATGTTTTATATGAAGAGTCAGTAGAGATACAATTGTTTTGCTGTGCAGTGCAATATGCTCCACTAATGTTTATCACTAAATCAAATTCCTCTATCATCCATCTCTAATTTAAATTCCACTAATGTGTATCTCAAAATTAACATGTAGAGGAATATGCAAGATAAACAACATGCCTATATTATTTAATAACCTGTGAGACACTAGGATAGCAAAGAATGACGAAACATTAACACTACTTTGAGTGAGCCTGCCCTGTAGTATACTTTTGAATGTTTTGTCCTGCACTTGCAATGAATTTCCTATATATTTTGATTTTAGAATAAGTTATTCATATAGACAAGGAACAAGCGTGCTCAGATGTTTCTATCGTCATAGTGCAAGGAAGAGTATGTCGGCTAGATAGGAAGGAACCTTGGTACACCACTGACAGAACTCTTCGATAAGAATAACATCGAGTCAAGCAGGACAGATTCACATCAGCAAAACTGTGACATGTGATCCGTAAGAAAGAAGTGAATATTATTGGACAAGAGGAGAATTCAATTAGATCCCGGAGTAAGCCACTTGAAGCCATGAAGATCTCTTTTTGCAGACCTTGGATCAACCTAAACCAAGGCAAGGAAGTCCCCTCAGTTATGACAAAACTTCTACACGTGAATGGGAATCCCACCCCTCATGCATATAAGTACAAAACAAGGTGCATAACAACATCCGTGGCAGTTTGCCACCGAAGCATGAAGCAGGTGTAAGGTCCACTGAAACATCGCTTGATATGACTGATTCAAGCATCTGAGTAGGTTTGGTCCTTCTCTATGTGATGAATCCAGATGCCAAGAAATCACTACTATATGACAAAGTTTTTCTTGTTTTAGATGGAGAGCGGTGAGTGGAGTCGTGTGAACAAGGAGCTGAGACAGCACGGGCTGCCACCCATAGAGCTTGCTCACCCCAAGCATGCAGACAGCCTTTCAGGTGAGATCAACTCCCTATTGCATACACTGTATTTTGAACTGGTTCAATGGATTGTTCCCCACAGGGTTATTTGTAGGGAGATATTGTGCCTACCGTTTCTTCCTCCTTTTGCAATGCCCTGTCGAGCTGTCATGTGTTTAGGTTTGATGTCTGGATATAGCACCATTAGGCCCCTCTTTGCTTGTAAAAGTAGGGTAAGAAGTGTTTCGCATTGTGTGCATTACTACTTACTATATAAATACAATATAGCTGGCCCTGACAAAAAGTGTATGACGCTTAACTATGTTCTTATTGAGAGCCCTAAAAAAGTAGCCTGCCCACTGGGTTGTAAACTTTTGAAACCAAATTGGCCTTTGCCATAATCAGCTAGCACCGGGCAATCAGGAAGCCTCTATTCCCTCAACATATACTAATTTGTTTTGAATTCAGTTTACTTTAAAAAAACGATTTTTAGTTACAATACTTGAAATGACATTATACTTGATCAACAGACATGGTTGTGTTTGACGCGGCAGCGGGCAAGCGTCTGCGCGACAGTCTCTACACGCTGATGCGCGACTGCGACCGCCGACAGGAACTTCTGCAGGAGCTCATAGCCACGAACAACCAGCTTCGCACCGAGCTGCGGGAGCAGACGGCAGCCAGTGAGCGGCTGCGACAAAGGCTAAACGATGATTCTTCCTCCATCATTCAGGTATAAAAAACTGCAAAGGCAGTGGTCGTTTTTCGTATAGAGATTGTATATTATGCTAGGACACATTTATCTCACTCTCTTAATAACTCGAATTCATGGATAATTAAAGCATATAATCTTTTGCTTTTGTCTTACCTTGCATCTTAAATCACCGATAACTCGAAATTTAAGATAACTAGAATTTGTCATTCATCCCCTTTAAGTTTGAGTTAAATGGTTTGAATTGCATCATGATTTTGTGTAATTTTTTACATAGTCGTGAGGTTTTTGTTACTCCGAAACTTACCATACTTTTGGGTATACTGTGGGATGTTTTTAGCCATATGAATTGTCCGTCTTGACTCTGCAATGAACTATAAATCTATGCTATTTCACTGAGTAAATATACTGTTTAACTTAATTTCAAATCATTGTACGATTGTAATAAATATCTACATGTATATGAATAAACAACATTTTTACCTTTGAAGTTACCACTAAAAAACTGCTTGATCATGGAAAAAGATTTCTACATTTTTCTTAATTTTTTCTCTCCGTGTTTCATTACTCTCCAGCCAAGCTCACTACTGGGAGAATCCTCTGAGGTGACTAGACGCTTTTGCTTCTCAATCACTCGACAGTAAAACCTCTCAATTAAGAGCACCTGGGGACTGGCCTCAAGTAATCTAAATGGAGAGATGATCTCTTTATAAAAATAAAAATGAATGTTTGGGACGATGAGAAATAGTCTCTCTATAAAGGTGGTCTGAAAAGAGAGGTGGTCTTAATTAGAGGTCCTACTGTATGCATTTTGTGTTCGTTGTGCGTTAGTGTTCAGTTGGGTTCTTTACAGAACAACGGTGACGACGACCTGTTTGAAGAACTGCAGGTGGAGACACGGCGTCTCCGGAGGGAGTGCGACGAGTGGAGGGCCAAGTGCAAGAAGCAGGAGTCCACCTTGCAGTCGGTGACGCACCGGCTCGCGCTCAAAACGCAGCAGGTAAAGACAATATTGCCCCTTGTATAATGCCCTGCTGAGCTGTGACATGATGTTTAAGTTTGATGCCTGTACAGTGTATGTATAATACATGTACACAGCTGAGATGACATACCGTCTTTGTGATGACTTCATCGTTATGATCATGGGGCTTCCACTTTGCTTGTAAAAGCAGGGTAAGCAGTGTTGTGTGAATGACACCTTGCAATACAATACAATAGTCGGGTAGGCGCAAGCCGGCATTCAAATTGCAGCAGTTAACAATTGTTACAAATGAAATAAAGAAACCGAAATATTTTTACGCTGGTCATCCATTTTTACTTCAGAATAAAGACACTTGCCAGTGAAATGACAGCTAATATAACATTTCACACAGATTTCTAAATATACTGTAGAACATTTAAAGGTCTTAAAATTATCACATACTCAATCAAATCCTATTAATGGCTTCGTTGCCCAAAGTAGGGAATGTGCGGATGATGTTGCAACAAATTACCGGTAATTTACGTTTCTACTTGTTTTTGTAGGATGAACAGATCCAAAAACAGCAGAAATGTGATTCAGTGCAGCAGTTGAAGAACAGTGTTGGTGGAAAAGACCCACGGTACAATGTTTTGGTCATTCTCTCATGTTTTTTGCTGTCCTCTGAGTGATAGCAACATGTATTTATGAAATATGTTTTGAGCGGTTAAACTTGATTTTGAAGGGAGCGAATAAAAACACTAAGTTGTCTAAAACTTCAAGTTACATTATTCGAGTGATTAGTAATGTACAGTGACATGTAAAGATTGAGTTTTTTGCACTAGCTATCCATGAATTCCAGTTAAGACCACTTGAGATAAACAGTTACTACTGTAATGAAAATAGCCATCTATGAGCCCAAGTGTACTCTAAAAAGTGTAATTATTCCAAATAGCGTAGTTACTGTTCCTTGTGGATTTATGTACATGAAAATATAGTATAGTAGGACATTACTCATAAATTCTTCATTGGTCAATACATAATCAGTTACCAATGCTTAACATTAGCTAATGCCCTGGTATCTTGGGCACATAAAATCTAAGTCAAGGCACATAAAATCTTAGGCTCCTGTGCCCTTGTGGGCATGCCATAAAAAATACAAGTTACTATATTCTAGCCACACCCGACAGTCATATCAACAATGTTGGTATTCTCTTCCCGATGGTGAAACTTACATGGTATAAATGAAGTTTTCATGTTGATCTGATATTTATATTAAACTAGCCTTCCCCGTCTCCTACGGAGACATAACGCATGCAGCAAGAGACAAACGCACGCAACAAGAGAAAAACATAACGCATGCAGCAACAATGTGATGGCGAAAGGCGGAAGTGAGGAGTATTAAAAAAAAACAATCATTTTTACCCGTTTTTTGATGGTAAGTCAGTTTTCTCGTCAATACTGATGAAAGCAAGCGCACGAAGAACAAATAGACCCGTAAAGGTGATTTCCCATAAAGTGCAACACTCAAAATGCGTGAAAGCGTCCCAGGAAAGTGATTGCAGGCGAATTTCCAAAATAAAAAAACAACCATGGACACGCCCCTCTTTGCGTAATTATATAAGAACTAGCTTCCCCCGTCTCAGTACGGAGACATAACGCACGCAGCATCAGAGACAAACGCACAGCAGCAATTCTGTGCACACAGGCATGTAAAAACACAATGCAATCAGCTAAAGCATTGGAAACGCACGCAGCAATAGAGAAACATAACACAAATAAACATAACGCACGCAGCATTTATAAACCCGTGAGACAGACACACGCAGCAACACTGAAACATAATGCACTCAGCAACAACAAACCGGAAGTGAGTCGTAACAAAAAAAAACTCATTTGTAGACAATTTTTGATGGTAAGTCAGTTCTCTCGTCAATACTGATGAAAGCAAGTGCACTAAGAACAAATAAACCGGTAAAACATGATGTCCAATAAAAGTGGTACACTCAAAATGCGTGAAAGCGCCCCAGGAAAGTGATTGCAGGTGAATTTCCAAAATAAATAAAAAAACAACCATGGACACGCCCCCTCTCCGAGAATTATATATAGATTGATCTTTTGTTTTGATTTTACCGTCTGCGGTTGACTAAAAATTTTCAGGGCTCATAGAAATTAGATCAGGGCACATGGATTTGGCAGACCATGTGCCCTACCGGGCAACTGGAAAAAAAGGTTAGTGTCAAGCCCTGCCCCCTGACTACTGTCAACATGATTATGAGCGTATAGGTGTCTATATTTAAAAAGCAAAGGGAAGGCAAGTGCAACATCAGGTATAATTCAGAGCTATCATAACATAGGCTATTGCCTTTGTTCTTGTCCATGATGAAGTCAGCCCTCCACATTGAAGATGAAGATAGAATGTTTATATAGGGGTGAAATTAAGGTACTAAAATCTGATCATTTCCTAAAGCTTCATTAGACTTCATGTACTTATCATAGTAAGTTACCAATTTTACAAATAGATCATTTGTATCTTGTCTTAATTAGTTAGATACGATCATAAAAATCATGAAACTGTTAGGAAATATAATGGATTTTGCTTCAAATAAATTTGTGACACAATGCAAACAGATAGATATGATGAGCATGTGTGTATTTGACTTGGCCATGGGCTTTTATGCCAAGATAATAGGTACATGTATTAAACTTCACAAAAAAGTTTCTTTCATAATCATAGCTACAGTTAGAACTTTGTTTACAGTTTATTATTATGAAAAATTGGCAAATGTTTGGACTATATTTTATAATTCAAGTGTTGGCATATGTGAAAGATAATAAACATCAACTCACATGGAATATACAAGCTAAAAAAAAGAAGTTTGTGTGCACCTATTTCAAGAGTATTTGATATGTGACATATGAAGATTGGTAACATTTCAAATGTCCTCTGTATTACATTCAGTTTGTGACATGTAAAGTAATGAATGGTATCTTCAAGAATTTTTTTTATTTAAAATAGTAAAATTTAAATTATAATGGGTATATAATGAGACTTTACTGTATTTTGTCAGTTGAAAGATCCTGTCATTGATTAGCACTAAAGCACTACAATCACCATGTATTTATTGCACCTCACGGTGTTGACAAAGGAACAATGGTATGCTATTGATGCCAGGTGTGATGTAAAGACCAATAGTGCTGCTATTTCACACCCGTTCTTTTGTCGCTGACCTATTTCTCAAAACCAGGTCTATTATCTGACAATCGTTTGAACATGTAAAGTATTTTGTGAAATACACGATAATGAAAATGCAATGCTTAAGGTGTGGAAAACTGGAAATCATGCAAAATAAAACCTCGCCATGGAACACCTCACCAATAGGGATGCCTTGCAACAACACCTTTATTCTCCATTTACTGTATGATAATACAAAAAATGCGTCACAAATAGGTATACCTCATTAGTGGAGACTTTCTTATTCCGATCAACATCACTGATTGCGAACGTTTACAGTATATATTCTGCAATCCTGCAAAAGGATAAAAGTTTGTAGTTGATGTGTCAATACCAAACCATGTAAATAGACTGCATTCAGTGTATGCATATCACAGCTGTAGCCAGTTTCAAGGTCTGATGAATTGCTGAAGGCATGAAGCTATGAACATTTAAAAAGATCACATATTATATACATAATTAAAGGGCTTTTATTTGGCTATTTATTCACCTGTAGGTTTATGTTACAGTAGAACCTCGTTTTCTCGATATTGCTTTTAAATCTTAGATCTTCCGTTTTCTATATAAAAGTTTTATTTCCTTTCAACCACATTATGTACTGACATCAATTGGTTATCTTGACTATTGGCTGTCTCGAGTAATATACTGTTATTACTATAATAGACAGTTCATACTGCACAAACAATTTTTATACTAAACCACACACGTTATTTGATTGATTTCAGCATTGTTGAGATCATCGATTCATACGAGCGCCGTCTGTGCACCTTGAAGCAGGAGTTGGAGCGGTACCGACCGTCGTCCCGAGGAGCGGACACACAGTGCAACAAGGAGCTAGACGAATCACCCAGCATCAGCAACAGGGGCAGCAAGGTACACAGCACGGGAGATCACACAAGCATATCCAGGTGTTTGGATAAGGGTGGCAGCACCTAAGAGATCTCAGGGTTTTGTACACTCAATTGATAGCAGATATGCAAAAAAGAAATATGACTACTAAATATTTTGGTGGAAAGGGGAGGAGGGCCCATGCACTTTTGTAAGCTTACTTCTATGAAGTGCATTTACACGTATTTGTATGATGGTAGACTTTCATACATTTCTATACGTCAATGGTACCTGTACTTGTATCATGGTTATTGTTCATTGCTAGAGACCATGCATAATTGTACAATGGAACCATCTCTGATGGAAGAAGCCACCACATGCTAATGAATATCATTTTACTTATATTTATTTCCAATCTGTTTCCTCGATGAAGATAATGTCTATGTTATGATGAAATTAATGAAGTTCTACAAACTGTATTTTGAATTGTTTGTTTTTACTTCCAGCCATCAACTAGTCAACCAATTGAGAACCGCCATGGGCTGAAGGCCCTCAAGCTGGAGAACGAAGTGGAACTTCTCAAACTAGAGCTTGATTCGCGGCCAACAGTGAAAGACTTAAGGGATGCCCAGACGCGGATAAAGAGACTGGAAGCGATCATAAAACGAAAAGAATCTTGGGGAAAAATGAACAGTACTAAACCACATTATAGTACACATCTAGATGACTTGAAATATCTCTCCGTCGAAAATTGCAGACATTATTTAACGGTGAGTCGTGTTGGCTTTATGTTTATCATACTACCGAAAGACTGTTAACGGAAAAGGCATTCATCTGCTGCATATTCTGTCATGGATTATCAATGACCATTCATTTTCATAAATGAATATTAAAAGTTTTCATAATAACCGATTTTTAATGATTTTTTTTTTTACAATTTTTAGCATATTTGCGTCGAGACGAGAGTTGAAGATCTGGATGATGTTGTGCCCAGAATAAAAAAGCTCCAACAGTTTTTCGATGCGAGGCCACATTTAGAAAAGGTAACAGCTGTTAAACTTAGAGTTTTTGTTAGATATATTTTGTTTTTATGAATTGCATGCATAAATTTTCTGTTGGAATTACTTGCCCTATGGACAGACCAGTGTTGAAAACTTTTTGGCAGGTTTATATGATTTCACAGTAATTATTATTCCTTGATACATGTATCTACTATATATCAGACTTTCAGTGATCATTGCGGAAAGTACTGTTTGCTCATCCCCTATTTTTCCTCTTTACCTATAGTTCTTTTCTTCTCATTGCACACTCATCAAACGAGCGGTTTGGGACCATGAAAAGTTACCTTATCACCCAAATATATAAAAAGTTGTCTCTTTTGTTGTTGTTTTTTTTATTTCAAACTCATCCATTCGTAAGTTTAGAACCACGAAAATGATATCTATATATAATAGTCTTTCCTTATCAGTTTTACTGTATCCGCAGTATGATCTCTATATCTAGCATTGGTCTTTCATCGGCGGTTCTACTGTATCTGCAGTTTGCGTCAGACGTTCTGTCCATCGTGGACCAGGAAGACGTGCCCGTCCCCGCAGAGTTCCGGAACCGGCGTCGCTCTCGGCAACCAGACAGCCCGGCACCAGCGCACGCTGTGTACTGCGAGAAAAACACACACCACGTAATCCCCACGCTACACTACTGGGTGTTGCAACTACAGTCACTCAAGGTATGTGGTTTGAATCTCCGTGTTTAGGGTCGTAGTTTGCTGCAGGTTTACTCTGATGCTACGTTTTCAGTTACAATGTATGCAATTTCTTTTCAGCTTACATGATGAAATAATGTTGCTGGACCAACATGTCAATAAAAATGCAGTCACTCCATATATGCAGCAGCATATTTTTGCCTTTCAATACTATGGCACAGCATGTTGTTTTAGATAAGTTGAGTGTGAGAGGGGGGTTGCGAGTGGGGTTCGGGGAATTTCCCCCCAAATGTTTTGAAAGTGTGATGCATTTTTTCTGCAACCTAGTACATAATTTACAGCAAAATTATTTAGTAGGTACTTGAAAGACTTAGAATAGATCCTTTAACTAACCAAATACATATGGCAATAATATCTGCGTCGGGGTGGGATATACTGTGTAACTAAAACACAGATTTGTGGCTTGTTGAAACCAAGTTAATTACACTTTTATGTACATGTTTACCCTCCATTGACCATTCTAAACACAGAACAGTGTTATAAAATAGTTTTATTTAAATATAAGTTAAAACTACATATTAAACATAAGATTCCGAAATTTTGACCCGAATTCAGAAATTTCGGCCTCGGGATTCAGAAATTTCAAAATTTGAGGTTGGCAACTCTGCTGTATGTATTAAAATGTGTTGTCTGCCACCTCTTGCAGGAATTGCAACAATCCCTCACACAGCTACAAAAGCATGTGTTGCCATGGCGAAAAGAGCCTGTAGTCATGGCAACCGGGAGTCCTTGCCAGGGCAGCAGCCAAGATGCGCCAGTGACAGTGACTGCGCTAATAGCAGCCGTGGACAATATGATCGAGGATGAACAGAACACGTCGCAGATTGTGAGTCACCAAACAATCAATCAAATCGTAAAATATGAACAAGCCCTCCTAATTATTCCTCAATTTGAGGGTGTGGCCTGACTGCCAAGTGTACTTTACAACCGTCCCTCCAAGCTTTTCATCAATTGGATCTGTTTCTTCACTACGGAAGCCCGAAGACGCTTTCATATTTTGTTAAAAGCTGTCTATTTCTTTAAAAAGGGTAAGGCAGTGAACAGAAACACAGTGATGTGACTACAGTCGAACCTCCAATTAAGACCACCTCCCTATTGAGACCACCTCTACAATAAGACCGCTTTTCACGGTCCCAAACCTTCATAAAGCTACCAAAACTAACCTCTGTATAAAGACCACCTCTCTATTGAGACCACCTAACACTCTACCTAACGTTTGGTTGGATGTTGTTTTGCAGAGTGTGGACAAGGACCAGACGACGTCGACGTCCCCGCCGGCTCCCCGCTCGCTCCTGCAGGGCATCGTGGACCACTTCATGAACCTGTTTGACGTCTCCAAGGTGACGGGCTGCTACGCCCGCATGAACGACATCTACAGCAAGCTGGGCGAGGTGCACAACGTGTTGAAGACGCTGCGCAACCTGCTCAATCTTGGTACGGACAATTAATCAAATTCTATTTAATGTTTCGGTTTACCAATGTAGGGTTCGGAAGGTTGATTGTTTGGCTCAGATGTAAGGTGCAATGCATCAGGGTATGAAATAGGGCCTACCTGGCTGCCCAGTGTCGGCTAATTTTTTTAGCCAGGGCTGGCTGGTTTCAAAAGTTCATGGCACAATCTATAGGCTACTTTTTGGGATTTCTCTCAAAGATTGCTATATACATGTACATACGGATTATTCTGTATGGTATTGATCATATTTTCATGCTCAGACGAAAATAGCGAGTAATTTCGTTTAATTTGAGAAACTTCCAGAAATAGTAATCTAATTTTGCATAATTTGAGAGACTTCCAGAAATAGTAATTTCTGTTATTTCTCTATTTCTGTAGTCTTTATTAGGCGCAATCAGTACTGTATATGCATACGTCTGCTGTTGTAGCGCCTGACGCGCGGTGCTGTGCGGTGGTGGATGGCGTCGCTGGACTGGTCGAGGCTACAGCAGACGGAAAACTCACAGAGCTGAAAAAGGTCGTCGGCGACCAGGATCTGTGCACGTGAGTGACAATTCTATGTACAACCATTGAACAGCCCCAGCCCCAAAATCGGAACCATTGAAATTGCAATGCAAATTCACATTGATCCTTCGATATGAATTGAAATGAACCAGCTTGTACAAATATGCTGTTTTGTACCATTTTGAAATGAAAACCCTTTATTAAAAAAGTCTACGTGTACATTGCTGAAGATTTAATTTTGTATATGCTAGATCAAATACATACATGTAACTCAACAAGTATGAAAATAATTTGTATATCAGTGATCTGAAAAACTAATCAGCAATGTTCTCAAACAATTCGTTAACAGATTTTCTTTTTCTTTTCCAGTGTCATAGAAAAATTGAAGGCTCATGATAATTTCTTCCCTGTGTTCCAAAGTATTATTCATAAAGTCATGGATCTCTTGAGTAAGTATTATTTATTGTTCACAATACAGTAGACAATAATCTAAGGGTGGCTATCATTCAAAGGATAATCTGTCTGGTAAAATATAAAAATAAAGACTACTCTACTTGTTTGATAAATGCTTGAAATTATGTTACTCCTTGACTGGTAACATATTAATTATCTGCCAGTAAATGATAAGGTAATAATTGACTGTGTTCGACAGGTTTAGAGCATCCGAAGAGCACTAGCATTCTTCATCATTAGAGGTGTGCTAAAAGTCCATTTAAGCTATTCTTTACTTCGATGACGCACATATACATACATGTGTACACTTTCAGATGTAAATCGAGCTGACCAAATCATACCTGCCGTTCGTGCCTTGAAGTTACTATGTACAACAAGTTGAGGTCAAATCTTGAAGATTGCAGCTGCGAGACGAATCTCAGTTTAGTCTGTGATCAGCATCGGAGAGTGGGATGATCCCCTTCATTAAGCAATGACTGAGTTAAAATTAAGTTGCCACAACTCAAGTGGTCTTCGGCAAGTATGAAATATTTGATGAAAGTGTTTCGAAGACACAGTTTTGCCAAGACTCGTATTTGAGTTGAAGACTGTAAAAACACAAATCCTCAAGGAAATGTGTGTTAATTGATGCGAAGATTAAAACTGAATGCTACTTTCTGAACAGATGTGAATTAACAAATGGGTTAATTAAGGAGTCGATTATCGTTGGATATTATTTCTTACATTTGATTCACATCGGATTATTAAAGGTTTTCTCAGGTTCAATGAAGTGTTTTAATTTTACATTGTTACTGCATTCTTTTTAAGGATATCCTTATATTATGCAAATATTCTTGCTATATGTACATTGTACAGTTTTTGGTATTTCTATTGATATCATTTTATATGAACTGTCAGGATGAGTTGTTTTTTTTTATTTTTCATAAACATTGTTGATTATCATTTATCATTTTGAAAGTATTTATTTTGTATATATGAATATGCTTGAAGATATTTAGTGAATTTAGTTTTAATGGCTTTGTATTTGGTGCTTTAAATAGCGGGTAAACATTTTCTCGTAAATTTTATTGAACAAAAGTGTTCATATTTGCGACATACAATTACGGTAGAAACACGTTACCATTTCCATTTTACATCATCTTAATATTGAACATTTTGCCGAAATCCTCGGAATGAAAATTTCATTTTATACATTAGACAAGACAACTCTTGAACTGGGAGATAATTGACTTAAATAGTTTTTATATTATCAGTATTCTTTTTCTTTTTTTTTAAGTTGGCCATCGATGATTCAAATTCCAGTCCATCTAAAACTGTAATAACTTTGTTTTACCTCTAGATCTATTAAATTGTTTATTTACTGTTACAATGATATAGAAGTGTTGAATAATGTAAATATTTTTCTTACTCACTTTGGTATAAAAAGTCAATCCGATTGTATGTTCTATTAAAAAATAAAATACATATGAAATAAGTTTTAAAACTCACTTTATAAAATCAACAACTTTATTCAGATACACCATTATGAAAATGTACAACTGTAGTTTAATTCAATGTTTCGCCAATAACTGAAAAGTTGATGTGTATCTAATAAAAGAAACGTAGAAAAAAAACCTAAATATCAAGAACAACTCTATTCAACACGAGTATTTGTGACTAGTTTTTAGATACAGAACGCCTATTTTCAAAAGAAACCTGATTCCATGATATTGTGAATTTTCCTTCAACTGCACCCAAAAAGACTAACAAAAAACCATCAGCTGGACCCATGATTGGGCTGAGACATTTCCATAGTAAATGCAGCTATAGCAATGCTATGTATTAAACTTTAGGCAATAAACTGTGCCAAAATAATATATGAACCCGTGATCTTGTGCAAAAATGAACACATTATTAGAGCATCAATCGCTCTGTTTGGCCATACACACAACCCATGAATTGTACGTATGACTTGAACTCACCTTTGTAGTTGTCACTAAATTTTATGTCATACGTAAAATTCACGGTTTATGTGTCAGGCCGGTTTTAGCGACTGGTGATCTACCAGATCAATATCAATAATGTGATATACGACTACTACCCTTAAACATAAAGCACCATGATAGATGATAAACATACCCAACAACAATGGATGAGACAAACTAGATTAATAAATACAACTACAACTAGAAAACACATTCATAAGGATAAACGATCAACAACAGGCAAGTGTGTAGCATATGAGGATCATATGGAATGTACTGATGAGGTACAATCTTTTGATTATTGTGCTTGATTAATTAGCAATGCAACGCCTTGTTGGCACAATATTCTAGTAAAAGAACTGAAAGTTCATTATATAATCAAGACTAAATTGATATATAGTACACTAGTCTTATTCAGAATACCTACTAATAATTCTTAGTTATACAAGGAATACCACAAATACAACATTACTTGGTATGCGATCTATTACCTATAAAGCTTTCACTCCATTTCAATACAATAAAAATAACAAATTCTAGTGCAAAGAAAGAACAACTACCTGGTACATTGGCTATCATAAATGTGACTGTCACAGCGGAAATTTATGGGTAGCAAAAATGATTTATATTTCATGACATAAACTGGAAGATGTATTCAGATCTTAATGATAATATGTAGACTTTAGCATTGTAAATCAACACTATCATACAAACATGCAACATCACCAAACAAATGCGGATAAAGATAGAAGGGTGGGTTTTAATGAAGTGAGCGTGAGCTCTTAAATTGTTCAAAACAAGAACAAACCATTTGGTGGGATAACATTTGTATTCATACAATGATATCAAGAGGTAGATCCTTGGGCACCCTCCTGGTCTTATTTATGTATCATGACTAGGTGTCAGACCAGTTGAGTTGTGGTGTCCACGCATCCCAAGCGCATTTAGACATGCGCCTTCCCTCTTGTGGGAAATCCCGGATCTGCCTCTTGATCTACAGAAACGATCACCATTTATCATGTTCGCTTCAACCACATTGATCACAGAGTGCCGAAAACATACTAGTGACTCACTTGTTACAATTTGGTGCATTGGTCCCTGTCATTAGTGATAACCACCACATCAGCAGAATCACCAGCATCAGCTCTCCGCCCCGTATCACAACTGCCAACATCACTAACATTTGGTGATTTTTCTTTACTAACCCCCTCTACCTTTTTAATCTTACTGCTGCCGGATTTATTATTCCGGTAACTCACACACTTTTCAAACACCACTCTGTTGTACGGATTCTGCGCATTGTCCTCCTCAAACGCCACACACGGAGACACAATGTCCTCTGGAGATTCACTGCTGCCACCTGCACTACTCGCCTCTGCAACGACAGCCTGCTGCATGCAGCTCCGCTTCACAAAGTCCTCCAGGTAGCTAAGCTTGGCTGGCAATGGCATAGCGTGCCATTTCTCCGCTTGCGGCATGTCCAACTTTGCGAGCAATTGCTCAAAATCTCCAGGCTCGCGCATCAGGTTTTCTAGCTGGTCGTCATCAAGAACAGACATGCTAGCAATGCTCCCAGAGAGTGATTCAGTGTCTGAAAACACATCGCTGCCGAGTAGATCGTCCTGGCTCATGCGTTTCCTAATGGGTGCTTTCAGTAGGTGCAGCGTTTTCGCCCTCTGCACACACTCCATCACTTCGGCGTTTGTTGCCATCGAATTTTCATCTTCCTCGTTGAAAACTTCTCCGGTTTCAGACAGCTTTCTCGAGTGGTTGATCCTACTGCCATTACTACTAGCCGTGTTGAATTCTACGACTGGAAGCAGTTTAGCCGTCGCTTGAATAGGCGAAGGTGAAGACAGAGGGTGTCTTGTGACTGTCACAGACACTAATGACGACGGTCGTTTTGCGGAACAACCACCAGCCAATGCAGCAAAGTTTTTCTCATCATGACTTGTCGGTTCAGACTGAGATCTTTGATAAACATCCCCATCTTTCCTTGGAGACACACTAACCCTTTTATGGTCACCTTCACCTTTGTTACAACTTTCAATATTCTGCGCTTTGTCAACTTTTTTTGCCTCTAGCGTTGTGCGTCTCACGAGTCCTACATCAGGCCGGTCTTCTGAAGTTGCGTCATCGTCATCTGGACTACTCTCTACCTGCGGTCTGGGAGGACTGGGACTCTCCGCTCCCACGCCTGAGCCTCTCTTGCCCATGCGTCTTCTCACTGTGGTTTCTCTCCGCTGCTGGTGTATTTCGTCACTGATAGTTTCCAGGGAGCGCAAGGCCTCAGCGTACTGAGACTTGGCCAGCACTACCGCTTCCTCTAGCTCACTCACCAGCTTCTTTTGTTGCTAGAAAACACAGAGGGAATGGTATAGTTATTTGTAAGGTATCAAAATTGATCACATATTACTGTAATATGACCAACCAAGCGCCCACCCCATAGTAAACTGCATCTGCCTCTTCCAACCAATTACATGTATCCTCACCGCAAAGCGCCTCACACAAGAAATAAATGAAATATTATCGAGTTTGATGTAAAGTAAAGAACTTTTAACTTATCTGTGTTTTTTGAGTTTTACATAACCATGTATTCATATTTGTTCACGGCCGTTTTTAGAAACCATCACAGCCTGCCGCCTGCTTTAAGACCCCAGAGTATCGTGGAGTATGAAATACACAGACATGTGCAATTTATAAAGAAATATACCGTGTTTGGATCAAAGAGAAATTTCTAACATGGAACCATTTATACTAAATATACTTTCATATCTTAGGTCCTCTTCCCATGTAAACGCCAACCCCCCCACCCCCACCTTTTAATTTCAATCTAAACACCCTAGGGGCTTGGATGGTTGTACACGGTAAATATTTCTGAATTAAATCATCAAAATTAGTTGTTCTTATAAAAATCATAAAAATATGTGAAACAAAGATGGCTTAAGCTTTTAAAAATGGTAAGAGCATAAATAACTAATTTTAAGTACTGGTAATAGACATTCACATAATCCCAATAAATGTTTTTAAAATACCCCAACTTACTTCCATTTTTTCATTGAACTTCGCTTTCTGCTCAAAATAAGGTCTGAAAAAATATTTAGAAATATTTTTATATAACAATGGACTTGTGATTTGAAGTAGTTATAGGTGATGAAACAAAGACAAAAATAAAAACATAATTATATGCTCATCAGTTTCAGCATAAATGTAAAAAACCAACCATCAATCAATGACAATTATGTACAAGATCAAAGATGGTTGAAAGTACATAGAGTTAGTCAAATGTGCCCTTTTGGCGGATGATGTCGTATTGGGCTGGTCATGATCACTATGCATATCCAATAGGGGACAGAAGATTTAAGTTATTAGTAACACATGATTTTTTAGACAAATATGCAAATTAGCTATTTCGATTGGCAGCAGGCACCAGTAACTTTGTCTTTTGATTGTGGTATCAATGGCACAACTTAGGCTGGGGTGCTCAAAACAGGATAAGTAAGGAAAATGCAGTAAGAAAACAAAGTTACCTGGACTTTGCGATGTTGCGCTTGAGCTGTTTCTGTAGCTGTTTGACAGTGTGCTCAGCGTCACAGTATGTGAATGCCGTCCGCTGATGCTCAATTTCACTCTCGTAGCGCTCCTTTTCAGCATCGTTCACCTGGAAATTATGTAAATTTGAGTCAGAATTGTTTTATGGATATTATATGAACATTTTTACTTGCTAATGAAGCTTTAATGAATGGTACAATGGCTTATAATATTTTACAAATTAAAAACTTGAACAACTGAAACAAAAACTAACCACGTGTGTAATAATGAGTGACTGAAACAGACAATAGAGCAAAAAAACTGTGAATTGTGATGTAAATAAGTACATTTCCAATTTTATTATAATGTTAAAAATTTATTCACATGGGTTTATGATTTTATATACATCTTTCAAACAGATCGAGTCATTCTCAATAAATAAATTCTGTTCTCAATAAACAAATCCATATTCTTTGCCATATGGTGTCAGAGTTCAACATGAGATGAATAAAAATTGGCTGAATTAAAATTAAGTTTTCCGTTACTTGGATAACAGCCTTTTAGATATGAAGTTGACTTGGCTGAACCTAAATCATTCTGATAGTACGAGTTTGTTTGTTTTTCAATTGCGGTTATTTTCAATAACTTGTGAATTGAATAAGCTCCAAACGTATGCGGATGACTGGCAAATCGAATACCTTGATGGTGGCGTGATTGAGCATCTCCTGCCAGGCAGGGTCGAAGTCCTGGCCCTGCCGGGTGAAGAAGCCCTGCTCGGCCAGGTTCACCATCTCCTTGGCAGCCACCAGCTGTCCACAGGCGCGCTCGTATCGCAGCGCAGCAAGCTGGGTGTCCTGCTGCGCCTGAAACGCACCACACAAGTTTTTTAATCTTTAATACCATCCCTATCTTTTACAATGCCATGCCTGCAGAACCACGATAGTGCTATTACAGCCAACGGGACATAGTGATAGTTGTATAGCTCTTGTTTTAATCATTGGATTACATTGTTTTGTAAATAAACATTTTTAAACTCATATTCTCAAAATGTATATAAACATGCAATGCTGCAATAAATAATGTGCAGTATGCATAACACACACTAAAATTATTAAATCAATTGATATGCTTTAACTTTCTTCGGGACTCAAAAAATTCTCCTTGGACTCTTCGAAATTTAAGTTGCGAGTCCAGACGACTTGGCCTTATTAAAACCTATTTACATCGCCATGTTACTTACTGGCCTGCTTTCTTCACAAATGGATGAAAATAAACAGCAATTTGAGAGATTTCATTATTTAAAATCCTACATAAAGAAAATGTGCTACCTCTTTAGCTTTTACCCTCGCTTCATAGTATGGTCGTGCCTTTTCAATACAGTTTCCAAGTTTCTTGGATAAGCCATTTAACTGATATGTTGAGTCTGTCAACACTTGACGAAAAGTAGATCTGGCATCCTATTTTCAAACAATTGATGAGAAACATTTTAATAAATATCAATCATGAAATACATTCAGAATATTCAAAAGACATTATCTTGTAAAATGTAGGTAGTTAAGTTTTGTCTGTTAGAAACTACATGTAATTCCTATAAACCCACAGTTTTACTTGATCATGAAGGAATTAAAAGGTTATGATTTTGACACAAAAGTTTATACTTGTTCCTAGACTTTAAGAATAATGTAACAAACTTACATCAAGCAAAAGTTCCAAGCGATTTATGTCCTCTGAAGACTTATTCAATTTTTCAAGTTCAACCTGCATATACACATGTAAACGTATTATTGTCAATATATATTATAAAATGTTAGTATGATGTTAATTACTAATTTTCAATCTCAATAAAAAACAAAATTCGACTCACATTCATGAACTGTTGATTTTGTACTGCTATGAAAATAAATCAAACTTCAGTTTGAAGTACCTGTATTCTTGGATCAAGAGTTTCATCAGGAAAAGACTTCCGATTAGCACTTTTCCCATCTTGTGTAGTTTTTGATGACATTATTATCTAAGAACAACAAATTCCTTTCTGAAGAAACAAAGAAGTCAAGAGTAGCCGTCTTTAAACCTAGAGAAAACAAATATATCAATGCATGTACATCCATTTGAATTGAATTGTATGTGATAGAATGAAAAATACTGACAGTAGGTAGATCCATAATAATGTATATATACCATTCCTACTGTCTAAAATTCTGAAAGATGACGTTTCGCCATGGTTGCTAAATGGCTTCTTGGGATGTTGCATTGTATGTGTCAGAACAAGACTGGATTAGCTGAGCAGCATTCTGACACATACAGTGCAACATCTGAAGAAGCCATTTAGCATACCATGGCAAAACGTCATGGTTTGGAATTTTAGACAGTAGAGAATGGTATATATAGAGGAAGTGTTCCAGTTATGGGCAGTGTTTAGGTTATGGGCACATCCTACGTAGGGTCGATTATTATGTATATCTCCAAGGGAACGCACATGTTTGATGTAATAACAGCACATAGCAAGAGGAAACAATCTGGAGATTAATTAGCTACATTTTTAATTAATGTAACAATAAGTTTTAATATATATTTTTGCTCATGAACATTAGTAACTATAATTCATGCAAACTGTTTAAGTGGCGTGTTTAATCAGGGAGACGTTTTATGGAAGTCACAACTGCATCTCGTGACCTGCCCATAACTAGAGCAATGTTTTAAACGTCAAACGTAATCAGGTGGAAATGATTAACGAAACAAAAATTATAAATTATGGTACTTATTTGATGAGGCTAGCACTCTAGTATTGCAAAATGATAGAACATTGATTATATTTTGATAAAATATTTCATATATTTCTATTATCTATGAACAAAATTACATAAGAATTACGATCACATCGTAAACTCCGGGGCGTAAACTGCACATAACTGGAACACTTGCTACATTATTGGCCAATAGAGCAGCAATTGTTAAAACCGGCCATACACATAAACCATGAATCTTACGTATGTGAAATTTGGTGACTTCTATAACGGGGGTTCACGTCAAACGTATAATTCACGGACTGTGTGTGGTATGGCCGAACAGTGCGATTGATGCTCTATTATGAATCACATTAAAAAAATAATAATTCAATAAAGAATCAGTTTGACGCAATCTCAGACAAATCAGTACAGATTTGTGGCATGATGCACATCCTGCTGTATAGTATTGGTGCTATGCATATAGTGTTTTGTTTTTTAAAATGAAGAAATCTAGATGTATTATTTTATTGGAAATGTTGGGATATGACACATCTGCCTGGACAATAATCCCAATGCAAAAGTCGGATTTTTTATATATTATCAGTGGCAAGAAATAGGATAGACTACTCGTATATATTGAAAGGCATATTTTTAGTTCCTCAATGGATCTAAATTTTGAGCAGTTGACCAGCAGGACACAATTTAATCATAAAACACAGCATACAAGGAATCTTAATTTGAATTGCCATAAGGCATATCATTTATCTTTATATGCATAATATAAACATGTTATTTAGTGTAAGACTTACGCCATATTCTCGATATATTAGCTAACATTAGTTTTTAAAGATATGTTTTTATTTATACAGTCACTTTAGGACAAGCATAAGGAAACGTCGTCCAATCAAATGCAGAAGACGGGGCTAATCTAAATAACATATCAATGATGATTGCTTCTGATTGGTTGTTATTTACTAATCTATGTCCTGCAGAGCCCATAACTAGAGCACAATTGCCACACAGAAATCTCATCAGTGAAAACTGTGAATTGGAGAATGCGATTCCTCTAGTAAAATTTTGGTCATATTTTTGGAATGAAATTGCCTACAATGTGCCGTGTAAGTAGTTTCATTTTCATTTCATTAAACAAATTGCTTCACTATTTGTCTGTCATTCGTATTTACATCTATGTCAGCAAACATTTTCTACAAGTGACGTACCAGAACCCATGTAACATGAGACCTGGGGGGAGACACCCACTTTTTACTTGAGTCTTGACTTGACGTATTTGATGATTGAGGCCTGGTATAGGCCTGTTCATCATTCCATAGTGTCCTCTATTTGTTCTGACATTCCGGTGTGAATACGGAGGGTAAGTCTTTCCAGTGGTCATCTAGCCTACTTTTGAAAGCGTTCACAGTTTCAGCGCTGACGACTGACTCTGGTAAACTGTTCCAAATTGATATCACACGTTGGGAGAAAAAATTTCCTCTAATGTTCAACCTGAATCTGTCCTTTTGGAGTTTCAGGGAATTTCCCCAAAGGCCACTATCTGATAGAGTGAAAGTTGGATGCTGTACGTGGTAGAAACCTCGAAGATACTTGAAAACCTCAATGATATCTCCTCTTTTGCGCCTATGCTCCAGGGTCGGCAGCTTCAGGATTTTTAGTCTCTCTGGATAGGGTTTGTCACGCAGGTTTGATAAGAGCTTTGTGGCTCTGCGTTGTACATCTTCTATGTCACTGCACAGTGATTTAAGATGTGGCTGCCACACACAATGACCGTACTCAAGGATAGGTCTTACCAAACTATTGTAGAGCTGGACGAATGTCTTCTTTGTCAAGTAGTCAAAAGATCTGCGGATAACACCTAAGACACAGTTGGCTTTTGACGCAGCTTGTGCTATGTGGTCTTTAAAAGACAATCTATGATCTATCCCACCCCGAGATCCTTCTCTGTATCATGCACACTGAGTGGTAGCCTCTGGGAAGTGCCATCCATGTTTCTACTGTTCATGTAGTATGTCGCCTCTGATTTTGTTGTCCCCAGTTTTATTACACTACACTTCTGTGGGTGGAACTTTAGCCACCACTTTTCTGACCACTTCTGGAGCTCATCTAGATCATTTTGTAGGTCCTGCTGCCCTGTTCGGAGTCACTTCTGGTATATAGCTTTGCATCATCGGCGAACATCTTTACTTGACATTTTGTGATGTTGGGCAGGTCGTTTATGAACATGACAAACATTATTGGTCCAATAACAGACCCCTGTGGGATACCACTACTCACATGCGCCTCCTGTGATTGAGTACCATTAATGACGACTTTCTGTTGTCTGTCTGTTTGGAAGTTTTCTAGCCATTTCAGTACTTTTCCTCTGATGCCTAGGGCGTTTATTTTATCTAGTAGACGACGGTGTGGGACAGAGTCGAATGCCTTTTGGTAGTCCATGTATACGATGTCTACTCTGCCGCCCTCATCTAAGATACTGGTCCAGTTCTCCATGACTTCGAGTAGTTGAGTGATGCACGACCGGCCTGGCACGAAACTGTGTTGTTCTTTGCTGATCAGGTTGTTTTTCTGTAGGTGTTTCATCACTTGATCCCGCACCAGTTTCTCCATCACTTTACACAGTACGCATGTAAGGCTAACAGGCCTATAGTTACTCGCCGTAGTTTTACTACCTTTCTTGTAAATAGGCGTATAGCTATATAGCTTACTGTCCCCCTTTCTTCTATGTTCTTTGATGAAGGGATTACTGATCTGTTGCGTTTGAGTTGACAGTTGGTATACGCCTAAAACTCTTTGCCACCAGCATATTGGAGTTATGTTAATGTTCTGGAATCACAGTTAGAGCACTCACCACTGTAACTCAACAATCCTGGGTAAACATTTCGATGAATCTTCATTTACTAGCTAGCTGTCTTCATGCCGAATGTAGTAGGTTATCACGACTGCACATCCAATTTGTGTACACACCCACTTTGTGTGGTATTTAGATCACCAGTCGCTAAAACTGGCCATACACTTAAAATGTGAATTACACGCATCACGTAACATTTAGCGACAACAACAACAACAAGGAGTTCACTTGATACGTACAATTCACGGATTGTGTATGGCCAAACTGTGCGGTTGATGCTCTAACACTAAGTTTGCCACATGCGAATAACGTGTGATGATCCTGTATGCCAGGGGTTAGAAAATTATGTCGAGCAATAAAAACATCTTCGATCATTGCTGTTTTTACTGCAGTTTGGGTTGTATAAAGATTATTGGTTGAGAATTTCAACGGGCCAATTTGTCTACAGCTATAGGATCGCCTGTACTCTCTGATTTTCACCATTATTAGTGGCATCTTTATGTTAAAGAAATTATGAAAATTTACATCGGAAGCAATTGCCGCTTCGAATTTGACAGGTCGGCATCAGATTTTAAACTGCGTAGTATCATAAGGGACCGTTCATTATTTATGGGGAGGGGGAGCTAGGATTTTCTTTAAATTTCTGTACAAAGTTGGAGACCGCCCATCTTTTTCCATGTACAAAGTTGGCGGTCCCCCTTAATTTCCTCTGGCCCCCCTCCTCCTCATAAGTAATGAATGGTCCCTAACTTATACCAATCGTACCAACATTTTATCAAAGTTACTCAAGAAACACAACATGAACCATCCATATTTCGTACTAATATATTTTTTACTCACAATACATATCTAGTTCCATAAACTCTGAGTGTCAGCCACACATCTTTCAGCTGTTCCGAGTATGATTGGAAATGCATATCAGTTCTTATAAAAAAACAGTTATTCGACATCCACATTTGATAAATAATTTCTCAATTGCCTTATTTGTGATCCGGCATGCCATTTAAAATCTGATGATTTACGTGATGAAGAAACAAGTGATGTCAGTAAAGAATCAGATAGTAGTTCAGATGAAACTGATAATCTTGATAGTGATCACTGTTCAACTTACATTAACATCAAGATTAGGACGTGTATTACGTAAAAAAACAAAATGCTGACATGATATACTATTGGTGAAATTCAAATAGTTGTACTGATGAGGCATTTGTATGTAAATATTAAAGTTCTGATGCACATTATATTTTTCATGTAGTCTATTTGTCAAATTCAATGTTAAGTGCTATGTTGCATTCACTCTGAAATGAAAGGTGGCGGTGGGGTGGGGTGGGGGTGGGGGATTTCAATGCACAAAATGTGAGGGGATAAATTTTGAGTGCACAATTTGCAAGGTGGGGGGGGTGTGTGTGTAAAATTTCAATGTAAGTTAATGACACAAATCCAACTGCCCCCCCCCCTCTCTTAGGTGCTCTCAAAATGGTAGTGCTGTCAGGAAGAGAGATGTATTTATCGTTGAAAAGTGGTTGAGTGATGTTGGTGACATGGAATGGGTTGCATTGAATTTGGGAGCCTGTATTGTTACTTCATTGGTGTATGTAAAGCGGGCGGGGGGATACAGTAGTAGGTTTTGAGGTAGGAGTATCAAGATAGTGCGGATGTTAGACCCTTGCAATGCAAGTAATATTTGTTGTTGAATAGTGGGTGACCCAGTGGGTTCTATCAGGGCAACAACTGGGATTATACTATTTCATTTGTGTCATATTTTTTATCCTGAATTATAGAATAAGTCGTGCCTTTTTGGCTTTAAAAACCAAGGTAGATAATTCATTTACCAGTCAAACTTACTCTGAAATCATTAAAGTTTTATGTACCTCAGGTATTAGACGTAGCATGTGTATTTATCTTCATGATACATGTGCATTACTCTAGATGAACTACTGAGAAAGAAAATGTTAATTAGACCAAATAATTAGTAATTAAAACTATAGTATAATGTAAGTCATTTCCTTGCAATTTCATGATTTTATGAGCTAACTTTTGACTTAGAAGTATAACAGTAAATTAATTTGCATGTAAATGTATTTCCTGACTGAGAATAATAGTTTCACTGATAGCAAACATACTGATAACTATAAGTGCACATAATATTTTTATATATAGAACTTGTAATGTGTGGTATGGAGTATAGATAACATCTGCATTACTACATACCAAAAAGGTAATTTCTTATTTACTGATTTTTGACGGGTTTTTGCAAAACTTTGATTTGAGTTTTGTATTGAATGAAGATCTAAGTTTCATATCAGCAGAAACCCATAACTCCAGTTTGGGGGTTTCTGATATCCGTAATAATGATTATGGAATTTAAGCTACATATATTTGAATTAACCTAATTTCTATCCTATTCTACCTTCAATTACTAGGATATTGACTAAAAATAGTGGTTACATGTACATCTAGAATATTGTACACTTTATCTTTTTTAATTATTAAAATATGCTCATTTCAAATTATGAATTTTAATTGATACATGTAATGAGATATTGTCTTACAAATGTAGAGCAATTGCTTCCTGTTCATAATTTTTCATACCAACTTTTTTCACATGAGCATAATATTGGGTCATTGGACTACACTGTTGTCAGGAGGTGGATCTATTGAAATTAAACAGATCTGTTTGTCACTTTTCATGGAAGGTGACTCAACTTAGTATATATAATTTCCTTCTTCTTGAACAAAGAACAACATCTACGTGTGTAATATACTAGTCTTGGATATTTGTTTCTAGAAAAGGAGTGATTTTTACGTGAAATTTTAAATATTAATTGAAAAATGCTTGGAAAACCACAAATGAATTACAAGTAAATAGAAAAGCAACAAATAAATGAGTAATCATGAATTAAGTACTTGTATTGTTTTATTAAAGTATATATTTTTCAACTTTAACAAATATTCAATTGAAAATAAAAGATGTTATGAAGTTATAATCAATTGCATTCTATTTATTGTTGTGTTTTATGGCTCGCTTACACATCATATATTCAGATTCAGGTAGCATCTGAACATAAAACATGCCATAAATTATAAACTGATTTATAAAGGTGCTATTTACAGATTATTAAAACTGTACTATGTATAGACAAAAATGAGGCTCATTCAAATATATAATAGACTTTATTTTCCAATGAATTGCTTGGCTTGATTAAGCTTGGCAAACTTATCAAGTCTTGTGTCACCTATTGGAAGTTGAGTTATCTGAATTTTTAACATTCATTTACCTTGAAAAAATCACTGTTGTCATATATCCACAAGGCATTGCATGCGTCAGCTATATTTACTAACTTCTGCTTTTGTTGCGGAAACTATTAGTCACTAGCAAAACCATGAGCCGAAGTCAGCAGAATACTACAAAAAGCAGAAATTGTCTGTTGGTGAAAAGGAACATTTTGCCGCTGAAATATCATGCTTTTTTTTGCTGAATGGATAGGGATTTATGGACTCACGACCCGAAGGTTGTGAGTTTGAGTTCCAGTCATGTCTGGTGGTAGGTTTTTGAGCAAACTCATCCCTAACAGGTTGCAAATTGCCCTGGTGATACCTACTCATTTAACAGGACATGCCAGGCAAGTGGATGCTAATGTGATTAATGAATACCATGGGCTAATGGTAGAAAGTGTTGCATTCTTTGCAGGGAGTTAAAAGAAGCAATATAGCGGTACTGTGACAAGGATGGCAATGATCTGGTGTGAACGTAAAGTCATTGGAGCACAAACACAGTGAATTGTGACTGTTACAAAATTGACCATGTGATGTGATGACTATTGTGTTTCAGTGGCTTCGGGACTGAGGGACTCAGGCACAAGGACAGAAAGATGAGTCGGTCATCAAAACATAAGCAACAAGGAGGTAAGCGATTTCCATGCTGTAACGTTCTTTTGATTATCAATGCCAATTGTGGATCAAAACACCCAAAATACTGGAAGACCACACTATTTGGAACACTGATTGCAAAGTAACTGAGTGTTTCCATTAGTGTGGCATCCCCATTAATAAAAGAATGTTAGCACTTTTTTATAAAATGAGAAGAAAAAACAAAATGCATTACATGGTTAGGTCTCCTTAGTATTGAGATAGATCAAATGTTGATGTTTTACTTTATTCAATCTGGGATGACAAAACTTCCAACATGTTTTGCGCATCATAATGTACAAAGAAGTGCCAGTCCTTATCTATAGGAAAAAAGTACAATTTGGCCTGGAAATAAGGTTCCAATAGTTGTGTTGTTTTTGTAAATAATAAGGACTATTATGGCAGATGGAATGCAACTGTCATTTATTGGAGTATGTAGATACATTGTAGGAACAAATTCTTTTCCTATGATACATACTGTAAAATGAGTTACTTAGAATTGAAAGTAAAGCGTTGGCAAAAACGGAAAAAGTTTCTAAAAGGCATTGGTTAGGCGATATTTTATGTCAGTTGATTGTGTTCTGTGAATTGGATATATGCTTTTATTACAATTTTATTTTGATTATTAAGTTTCTAGTCACAGTCTTAATCTCAATGAATCAATGGTCGTGAAAGTTTCAATAAGATTACTTGGATAAACAAATCTTATGTTTGCATTTTTTGGCTAATAATGATAATTTCTATTTTCGAGTCGTACTGATCAATTACCTACGTGGATGCCTAGATAAGGCCTATCTCATAATCTGATGGACCTGTGCCTGTTGACGTTAGCAAAGTCCACTTTGGTTTCAAAATTTCAGGCCCGATGGTCTGGCCACTTTTTATAGCCTGCCATATTGAAATAACTAAGAGCAATCCACTTTTTGTTGCTGCAGTGGTTGGGGACTAAATGTTTATGAGTTGCATACCCTGTAAGGAAGCAATAAAAGTAAGAGTACAGAAGCAGGTAATAAACACTAGCAGGCATCATTCTTGCTCATCTACGACCTCATTTTAGAAATGGGGAATCGTCAGGATTGACCTGTCTAGGGGGTCATGTGCATTGATCTCGAGCACGTTCAGACAGGCAGTGGTCAAAACTGTTAAAAAGTAGTGTTGTGCTTGAAAAAAAATGATCATAATACCTGTGCGTTTTTTCAGCCAAGTGGGTTCACCCACCAGAGGCTCTTCTCCACGGCCACATCGTCTACAATGTCAAGGTGAGCCTCATCTGGTTATCGTGTCATACAGTAGAACTTTGGTATTCAGACTGATCTCAATAGAGAGGGGTGGTCGCTTTGTGGGTCTGGTCTCTTATCATCAAGGTCATATGATAGAGGAGGTCGGGTTATAGAAGTAGTGTTATTTGAAGCTTCTACTGTACTTTATTCTCATTGGCTGAGGGCCACGTTGAATAGGATTATCTTACCAGTTTGCTGATCAAACTCAATTGTGTTTGACTCATTGTGGTATTGTATACCTTTGGAATGTGTATATTTTTTTCTTTGTTCTAAAATTATGTTAAAGTAGAGAGAATGTTTGTCTCTACGTTTGTGTAGAAATTACTACAGTACAACCTCGTTTAACCGAATATCAAGTATCCGGATTTTCCCATCAACCGGACGTTCTGCTATAGTCCCAATTTTTTCCGGACATATATATACAGAAGATCGAGTATGGAATCGAACTATTGTCTTCTACTTATTCACGGGAGCATCCGGAACACAACGACTGCGGTATTAGCCTTTGACAAAAGGCGCCTATCCCATTTGCCGTGCTCACACCACAATAGTACTGGTTGATTGAGACTATCCCCATTTCTTTGTTCTGGTCAGTAACGAACAAAATCATGGTGTTTTTAATAACAGTCATCGCAAAATGTAGCTTTGTTACTTACACAAAAAATATTAAATAATGTTAAATTGAATTATCATTATACACGCAGGAAGTATTAGTGTACGACGGAGGATAATCACGCGGCATTTGATGCATGCTAACGTAGTGTTATAAACCACAATAACCACGCCATTATCTCATAACGAAAGGAAGCATGTTTTCACTAATATTATCACAAAATATAGCTGTGTGTCCAATGCACAGCCTATAAAATGAGGTTCTATCAAATTGTCTTTTTTGGAATATTGTTTTACGATATACAACGTCAACTCAAAGTGATGGAGGAGTCATTCTACAAGGTATTTCGTGAAAATCTTCTATTATCATCCATAGTCACTCGTGGTCGTATACATACGATGATACAAGGTTTCTTACATTCGCCCACCCCACCCCCTCAATCATCCGGGTATATCGATTTTCTGAATGTCATTTCAGCTTCCCAATGTGTCCGGATAATCGAGGTTGTACTGTACATGTATATCTATGTATGAGTCTCGTGTGTGTAGAAATCACTACATGTATATCTATGCATGAGTCCCGGGGTATGAGTATGCAGTAGGCAGAGAGCGAGTGAACAAAAATAGTATATGCAAATGCAATATTATGCATTGTGATCTGACCAGTTAAATATACCATACTGGCATACACCATCAGCAATATAAAAATTATAACGTTTGAACTGTGAAGTTGTGACATTAGTTGGGCAATGGTTACATTACATGTAATGTAGACAACATTTTACAATACATGTAATTACACATGTAATTCCATTTGCTAGTTCCTGGGCCACGTGGAGGTGCCGGAGCCGAAGGGCACAGAGGTCGTCCGGGATGCGATCCGCAAGATGAAGTTTAACAAACAGCTGAAGAAGGCCGAGGGTCAGAAGCCGCCCAAGGTGGAGCTCACAGTCAGCGTGGACGGAGTCACCGTCCAGGAACCCAAGTATAAGGTATGTTAGCTCTCACTGGCAGATCCAGGTTTTAAGAAAAGGGGAGGGGGCACTTAAAGGATCTAGTGGGTTTTGTACGCACGATCGATCGCTGACATGCCAAAAAAAAAACATAAAATGAAATATTTTGGTGGGAATTTGGGGTTGGGGGCACGTGCCCCCTGCGCCTCTATGATCTACCTATGGTAGGGAGCATGGAACCCAATTATATTAGACATAAGGTATGTTAGTACAGAGCGATGAATGGCTTGGAACCCAAATTAAGATATATGTTAAGTGCAGAGGAAGGAATGGTCTATGTTGGCATCCAACAAAGAAACCCAATAACCTTAGTTAATTTGGTAGATTATTACAGTGGAGAAATTTCATTGTGTCAACATTTGATCACCCCAGTTCTTTGGCAATATACATATATAAAAAAAAAGTGATGTGCCCCAGTTTTGCTGGGTGCATTTGATATAAGTTACGGTCAGTGATTGTACATGAATCCAGCCATAGATACTATGGTGTAAAATTTAATGGACTGGTGGAGATAAAAGTCAGGAACCCAGTTATAAAGTATGCCAGTATAGGGGTAGGGAAGCTAATTGAAGTGTTACATAAATCTAACATGGAACAAAACGAGACGAAAGATATTTTTTTTAAATTCATTTTTTAGCCATCACATATTCAAAAACTACTGTCATTGATTCAGCGTCATCTATGGTTCAGATGCAAGGTACAGTAAAAACAATACTATCAAGGATTGCTATTATACGTTTTATAGTATAAGCGTTTCGTTTATTACATTTATTTGACTGTAAGAATTAAGATCGTATGTCTGTTTCACAATGCTGTGGTGTGTGCCTCTTTGTCGTGGTTCATTGTGTGATGCGTACCTGATTGTTATCTAGGTGATCCAGCACCAGTACCCACTCCACCGCATCTCTTACTGTGCAGACGACAAATCTGACAAGCGCATGTTTACGTTCATCGCCAAGGAGGGGGAGACCAACAAACATCACTGCTTCGTGTTTGACAGCGAAAAATGCGTACGTTGTTTATGGTCAAAATATGATGTTTCCTTTTAGAGAATCAACTTGAATATTTTTTTTGTTTATTGATTAATATCTTTTACTTTAACAGTTATTATCCGAACAAGTACTGCATTGTGTAGTATATTCAAATACTATTTATACATATTTTTCTTCTTTAATGAACAGGCAGAAGAGATCACCCTAACAATTGGCCAGGCATTTAACCTTGCCTACAAAAAGTTCATGGAAACTTCCTCCAAAGACATGGATGTCAAGAAACAGTTCTTGCTCCTTCAGAAAAAGGTACTTTTTGTTTCCTGAGCTCAAAACATCACTTTTGATACTCTCAATCAATCAATTAATCAATTGATCAATCCATCAATCATATCATATTTAATGTCTTTGTTTCCCAAAGTAAAGCTTGGACGTTGTAACTATTTCAATTTACTTATTGAAAACAATTTTCAAAAGAGATCGTAATAATTATCTATTTCTTAAAGAGAAGATATACGAGAGAAGGTATCAAGTACACTATGAGAGATCGATACTCACACAGCCATATCAAACTATCGCTCGCAACCATTGTT
Organism: Streblospio benedicti; assembly: GCA_019095985.1. Taxonomy (NCBI): domain Eukaryota; kingdom Metazoa; phylum Annelida; class Polychaeta; order Spionida; family Spionidae; genus Streblospio; species Streblospio benedicti. The sequence continues at coordinate 39,199,074 of CM032665.1, forward strand.
GTGTGTTTTATTCCCAGGTTCAGCAGCTGACAGGAGAGAATTTGGCCCTAAAATCACGAGTAGCCGACTTGGAGAGACTCGTAGATCCCGCCCTTCTAGAAAACCTGAACCGTACCAAGCAAAACGTGAGTGCATAATGGACGCATTATTATACATGAGATTGGGTAGTTTAAGAAGTAGTATTTGATTTTCTTCCATCTGATAAGCATATTGCGATATACCCATACTTACTAACAAAATGATTGTGATATACCGAGGCAAAGTTTTATGAAGTATTTGATAAGGTTATTTTGGCGATTTAATTCATGTGACATTTTGAAAAAAATTCTGCGCTCTTTCATGTCACCTCGTTTTCTAGATTACAGAAGATTATTCTAATGCCTCTTTAGCTATATACCAACTTTTTTTTCCATATTATTTTTATGGTTCTAGTCCATTAGATGAACATTCTGAATACTGATGTCTGCGAATGCTTTTAAAGGAAATTTCATGATTCTTTGAACTATTGCCACCTGATTCAATTCTCCCTTTTTTCAGCTTCTATTTAAGCAAGGCTGCAAACCACCCTCAAAACTTATAGATATCGAGGTAATTCATTCTCCCCTCTGTGTTACTTGTCTTGCCATTTTTTTATCTCAATGTTTAATTATAGCAGACGTGAAATGATAGTCCTGTTGACGTTATGGACAGTCAGTTAATCCTGTGATTTGCCAGTGCCTGCTTTATGTGATTTATTTTCTTTTAGGTTCTTCACCAGTGCATTAATTGCTAGATTCAACAGTAGATTTTCTGTGTACATAGATTGATGGAGAAGATTATTTACTTTCAATGTGTTTGTAAATTTGAGTATGATAAGTACAGCGATGTTATATAGTGAATGAGTCTGTCAACAGTTATGATTATGTGTTTTCTTATTTCTTAATCTTTATTTCCTGAACCTCAGGTGAGCAAGATTTATTATACCAAATATGGTTATTTTTAAAAATTTCTGTTGTTTATTTTTCTTGCCATGTAGTTTCTCTGATTTTAGTTAATACTTCCTTTCATTTATGATGAGCTCTTGAATTCGCAAGATTTAATACGATATATTGATTTTTGTATGTGTACTTTTCTTGACATGTCTTGACAGAAAAATTTCATTTAGTTTTTATGTCATGAAGTGGTGATAATAAGATCCATTTCAAATTCAATGATTGATTAAAGATGTGACTGCAAGATGTAAGATGCAAATTGAAATCTACGGACTTTTGATCTATTAAAATATATAACATTTAGCTGGAATCTTGCAGTGTCTGCCGAATTTTGATTATGGTTGTTTTCTTAATACATGCAATAAGCTACATGGTATTGTATACTAGTCAAAGGCATTAGATTTTTGTTGTTTTTCATGTTAAAGTTATCCTTATTTTCAGCTCTTGTTGTTTTCACTTTTCGTTGTACAAAAAATTAAGTTTCAGGTTCGACTTCCCTTAAAGCGTCTGAAAAGGATTATTATTGAGGTATTGTATGTCATGCTATTATATCTGTTGCGATGTTGTTGTTTACTTGTTATTTTTCAGTTCTAATTTGGTGTTTTAGTTTTGCTATCATTATTATCAGAATGCAAATATTACTATGTCACCATTGAATGTTTACACCCAGATTGGGCACTTAAGATTGTCCTAAGAAAATTTTGGAAGTTATGCAAAAGTTACCTTCCCGAAGAGGAAGAAAAATTGTTTTGTGATAATGTGTCATCCATTTGTACCAAGCGTAGTTTATTGCGTCCTAATTATTGAGATTTTACATGCAAGTACATAATCAGCGTTGTTCCATCTACATCATCTGAAATCTGAACTTGTAAATCTTACATCTAAGCCTGGGAATACTAGAAACCTATGTAATTCAGGCTAACTTTCTTTTGTGCATTTCTGTCTCCGATTTTTACATGATTTTCAATGTGCACATGAAGCATTTGTTAATCTATTGTAGTATATTATTTTCTGCCTCAGGGTAGCTCCAAAAGTCAGTCATCCTCGACCACCATTCCTGAGGTGGGTCGCAAGCTGGAGAACCTGTTGATGGAGGATGAAGCACCTGCTGTTACCCGTCAACAGCCGGTTGTCAATGGGCAACAGACGCCTACTTCACCCACGACAGGCTTGCCAATATGTATGTGCATTTATTCTAAACATATTAAGTTTTCTATTGTGGCTGTGTACTGTTTAAGAACCCATTTTGTTTTAGTTAATGTGAAAGTAACTGAACCCATAGTGTTTGATGTGTAAATAAAATGTCAACATAAAATGTGCATTTTTTTCATCAACTAAATGTTATATCTCGTACTATAGTGGCACCACCTCCACCTGTTCCTAGTCGCAACAACATCCCCGCTCGGACACCAACCAAACAAGACTCTAAAGGTTAGTGACAGTCCGGATTAGGTGGGAAAATGCTACTAGTCAGCAGAACAAGTAATCCACCAAAATGTACTTAATTTCATGAAAAACCTCGTCATCTTGTTTGAAAATTGACAAATTTCTGTGGATGGCTGATTAATCCTGACCCTGAACCAGAAACCTTTCCGCATAACGGTCAACCTCTCAAAGTAGTAACAACTCACAAAACACAAAGACACCACAGACAGGCGTTACCAACATTTGGCATTAAAAGGAATGCATGTATAGAACTAGATTTGTATACATCTTGGTGGACACACTGTAATCAAACTCATTCTGAATTCAAGATGTTGTCGGTGCAATGTAAATCCAGAAGCTGGTGGGTTCAATTCCCGGTCGGGTCTGGTGGTAAGTGTTGAGCAAACTTACCTATAACAGGTTGCACACTGCTCCCTGGTACCTACACGTTGAATAGGTACAGGTCAGGCAAGTGAACACAAATGTGAGTGATTAGCATGTCTGTGCTGCAGTAGCCATGTGCTGTATGCTCCCCGGGGAGTTGAGAAAGATATAGTGTGGCAAGGATGCCACTGACCTGGTGTAGATGTAGAGGTGTCTGATCCTTCGGGGAAGAAGACCATAAACCAGACGTTTACATTTAAATTTGTACCTTGTAGATGTCGACCTGTTTGGGTTGCCTCCGTTCAGCTCTCCTCCCCCTGCTGTGCCTGGTGGTGCCCCTGTGGGTGGTGGCGGTGGCGGTGGTGACCCATTTGGGATGCCGGCGTTCTCTCCCACATCACCCACGGCACCCGACCTGGACAGGCAGCTGCAGAGTGTCGACCGCGAACTTATGGATCTGCAGGTAACGGACAGAGATAAACATCTGTGCACACATGCACTAGATGCGTATGTGTACACAAATATATGGATATACAAGGACTTGCATACCTTTGTGAACTACAAGCTTTGAATTTGCATCTGCAGATCATGATACACGTCAACGTGTATATTATATAGGCACTCTACAATGAATGCATAAACATGTGGAATGCAAACTTCTGGGTCTATGAACATATACACACATCAGTCAATATGTAAACAGCCACCTCATGGATTAGTAGCGTACTACATACATTCATACATACAATGTCAGTGCCACAAGTACCGCAGATTTTGAAAAGTTTCACACACCCACACTGTGAATCAAATCTTTCTAGGCCTTCAGAAAAATAATAAATGTTACTTTACTGAATTGCGAGCATGTTTGTTGTTTGATTGAAAAGATGATTTTGTTTGCTTTAAGTTCCATGGTTGCAAACTATTAATACTAACATTTTATGTCATTGAATAAATTGATGTAGCAGTGTAATGCAGCATCTGTCTTGTTGGTTGCATCATGCCCTTTGTAAATTATATAAGGTTTCTTCTATGAAGAAGTAAGTTTGCATTATTCTTATAAATTCATTATATGATAGATGAGTTGTGCCAATTTTCACCTTTGAAATTTAGATAATTTAGCTTTAGTTTAACACCTACAGGATCAGGGTGGTATGGTTGAAAAATTGGGAAGGTAACTATAGAAGGTTTTGCTACAAATTGCTGTGCAATGATGTTCTTTTGTATGTATGCCAAAAATACATACTTTTGCTTTGACACTCTCATAAAGCCTGTGAATTTGCTAGACCAAGTTATAGTCACTTGGCAGATTCCATACCAGCAAGTTCAAACTTTCACAACAATTTTTAAAAAGAGAACTTTTCTGGATACAATCACATGATCGTAATATAGATAAATCACATGACATATTATTTTTCACATACTATTTTTCCTGTAACTTAACATTTTACACCAGGTCATTAGTCCCTGGTGTCCACATTTTTGCTCCTTCGAAGCGATTTCATATATCTTCATGGCAACATGTTATATTTTATGCTTACAAGTCATATTCAATCGTACATTAGTACTATGTTTATCAAATTGAATCTGTTAGACATGAATAGATTGCTGGATCATATAGTTAATTGATCATTGGTTATACCAACTTATAGCACATAATTATTGACCAGTTCTATATTCAACCAGCTACTTTGCACTCATTTAAAGTGCTAGCAATGTTTTTGTGCATAAATTTGCAATACTAACTCATTATTATTTTATTGTGCTCTAAATGCTCTAAATAGTTGCATATCAACACACAAAATACATTGACTTTGTAGTATAAGTATAATTTGATTTAGTTCATCTTACTTCATTGTTTGAATGCAATTTCAACGCTCATCTGAATTTTTTATACAATGTAATAACATATGATAACAAAATGATCACAACTTGGATTCTTTAAAGATTATTAAAATGGCTTTGGATTGCAGTTTATTGTAAAATTCTGAAAGATTTTTTGCAACTTATTTGGGCATTTTGAGCTATAAATTAAAGAGTGCTTTACATAGAAAAAATGTATAGATGAGTGATTACCTCTGCATGCCTTAACATAACCCACTTCACTTTTCAGGCTGGATTTAGCCAAGGACTCTCATTTGGAACCGAAGACTTTTCTCTGGAGGATTTGGACCCTCTTAAGGGCAAATAAATCCATTAACATTCAACCTCCACCATGATGCGCAACTGGTGCGCATGTTAATATCTAAATTTGATGTAAAACCTGGAATATGTTTGCTTGTTGCTTTTTTTGTTACATAAATTTTTTTAGTAATGTATTCTCAACGATTATTATTCCTGGGCTACACAGTTTACATTACCACTAGAAATGTACGACCAGTTTTTGTGTTTGATATTTTGAGAATTCAGTGCTGTTAAAGTGTCAAATAATGAGTTTATATTACATTATGATGTTGGTTCAATATGTGATTTAATTTAGAAATTATAGATTAAGTTTGGTTTTAGTTAGTTTCCTTGAGTTTGTCAAATGCTTTCATAAAGCATTCTCAGGGTATACAGCCGTCCCAAGTCTTCAAGCAATCTGAGTCCCTAACATTTATTTATAATTTATACAGGTGTATACAATAATATTTTTTACTGAACTTTACTAAATATTACTTAGAAATTTTTTTATTTCAAACTTAATATTATACTTACGGTAATAACAAACAAACATTTCATTCAAAACATTCATTTTACAAATTTGATGCAAATTTGAATCTCCTAATTTGGACTTCTGAAAAAAAAAGATTTCAAAATTCTGTCATCAACTAACGAGCAAAGTCATCAATATCAAATTTTCAATATTTTTTTTAGAATCTCAATGTGAACTAACTTTTAGATGACTAGTAATCATCTGTTTGTGTAAATTGTACCCAGTTTCACTTCATGTGATTTTTATTGACTTTCTAAATGTATACACATTTAACAAAAAATCAAATGTTGGGGACTGGATCGAGTGAGGATGTGTAGAACAAAGCTTTCTACCATGCGTACAGATTAGAGAGTCCACTTTTTGTAGATAGAATAATGTTCTCTGGCTTTGTCTTTAGTACAAACATGTGCATTTGAAGCTTTACATTATTTAGGAAAAGGCTTTTCCTAGTAAGTCATATTGTTAAACCAGAAATTGAATTATTCATAAGTTTCATAAATTGTATAATCGTTACATTGGGTCTACATTTGTATGTATAGAGTAGACACTATTTTGAAAAAGCAATAAACTTGTTTGTTTTTGTTATTGTTTAAAAAACTAATCATTTGTATATTATCACATATGTATATTGCATGTAGTTATTATGTGCTTGTTATACTCATTTTCAGTTTTAATGCATTTTGTTATTATTTTTAATGTAATACCATGTAATACCATCTGCTAGATTTAGTCTGATGTTTAATATATGCAATGTACTCCTATGTTGAATGTTGAAGTCCCATTTCTTTTATTGTGATTCTATGAAAAAGCCAGAACAAGATCTTGAGTTTTTAATGTTACGAATGATGAAGCATGTGCTTTGTTTTCATAAATGGTTTTAGTACGATATGGTTGAAGGGATAAACACGTGCATCCACATGCAAGTATTCTCTGACCTAAATGCACTCTAGCATTTGATCAAACAGCACAGTTTTTATGTGAAAGTTCAATGGTTCGACCTACAGTAGAACCTTGTTATCTCAATATCGCTTGTCTCAATTTATCTTAAGGTAGTTTCATTTTCATTCGACCACATTATGAACAGATATTAGTGAGCTATCTCACACTATATTGACTATCTCAAGCATTTTATGTTATCCATACTCATTTGAGATAACAAGTTTTTACTGTATATCTTTATATGTTTACACTGAACACTGACATTGATTTGTAACAAAACGTAGAGTGGTATTCATCAATGATATGGGATTACTGTTTTACAGTGTTGAAGTTCAATTTTGTAATCTGGTGTAACTAAAGATAACTGTCTGGTCATATTCTCTGTCTCTGCTTCAATTCTTCTCTCATATGATATCTGTTAAATTCTTCAGCCTTAAGAATAAGGTGCAAAAGACAAAAAGAAGTTGACAAAATTGATATTTGTAATACAATAAACTTTGTGAATTAATAACATAGTCTAAAAAATATTGTATCTATAACAAAGTAACATATTGTTTAATATGAATATTCTAGAAGTCACCAAATCCTATTGAGTTTTATGTACGTGTACATGTATCCAGGCAGTTTTTGGAAAGTTATAATAGACCAGATCTAGCATTTTTTTTAATCATTTGTAATTATTTAACAAATTGATTTATCAAAGTTTTGCTGTCTTATGTCGGATTATTAAATTACTCATATACCAGATCTTCATTAATATAGATCTGATTATTGTTCATGTTTTCTCACTCCAAAGTGGTTTATTTTTGTATTGCTTATTTGAGAAATAAATTCATATTATTTCCTAAATATCTGTGTTTTCATTGTGCTCTATTTATGTTACTACTATTACTTTAGTATTCATTATCGGCTTTATTGGCCCTTTATTCATAAATGTTTGTACATGTGATTGTAAGCTAATGCATTGTGTTTGTCATCGCTAAATAGGAATATGTAATTTACCATCCCATTCCAATATCTGTTTTCTAGCCGAGAATGTCGGGACTTAAAAAGAGTCGTGAGTATTGCAGACTAAGTCACGATAAATATGCAAAGTCTTGACGGATAAAAAGTTTTCCCATTCCATTATCCAACACGGTCAAGATGTGATTAAAACTAGGTCCAGACTAAATCGGACAATAAGACAACAGAGTGAGAGATACCGTGCCCACTGCTCCAGTTCCTCCAGCCTTGTTCTGACCCATACAGTGCAACATCCAATGAAGGCATGTAGTTACCATGGCGAACACTGTATGTTTCAGCAATATAAACAGTAGAGAATGGTATATATACATATTATTATAAGTGGGGGGAGGGTCTAATATTTGGGTGCATTATGAATATTAGTTACCGCTATAAAAAATTAAAAAGAATTGCAGATCACACTGTTCCAGCTACTGTACTCAACTTCAGTTTTCAAGTTTGAAATGGCAATCAGTGGGCAAACGTTTTTTTAGTGCTAGAAAATTTTACTCCCAGAAATGACTGTCCGCACTTAAGTACATGTATTTGCGTTGTGGGAAAGCGCGTAGAACATGTAGGTACAATTAACATTTTTGAGGGACTATAGCAGTTTTTTTTTCCATACCAGTGAACTATCAGTCCTGTAGACTGGTAAACTTTATCAGTTATGTGGGACACTGTCATAAATAATAATCATGATCAATGCTGTCCATTTACATGTGCATGGGCCTCTTCATGAATGTTCACTGTTTATGGCAAGTAGCTAAGTTGATTTTTTTTTCCAATTGATCGTGCATGGATTTTTTGTGTGTGTGCGCATCCCTTTGTATTGGATCACTAATATGGTAAGACAAAGCAAATGCCATTGAATCATTTTAACACCACTGTTTTTAAAGACAATTTTTTTTTATCCGATTATCACTTATGAAATTTTGTAATGTTAATGAAGCTGTAGCTTAGAACAACATCAATGATTGAATTGTTATCTAATGTAAATAATCATTGTAAATACAAAAATTATACAATTCAATTTATCTAAACACCTCCATTCCACTTGAATTTTGAAGTGTTTTCTATTTTTAACCAATATAAAGTTGCTATTACTACTTTTTTAGGTGTGGCAAGACTCATGGCCTTGGAACTTTGTATCCGCATCAGTAGATATGCAAAATCTGAAACCGACCGATTCAAAAGCAGGGCCCGTTTCCTCTCTACTCAAGGATGAAATACGCACATCTCCAAAGAGCACGGAGAAGAGTGTGGTCATCCCACCACCTCCTCAACCTCAAAAGCATAACAGAAGCCAACAGGCACAATTCAATGCATTTATGGAGAATAGACAAGCTTTCGGGGCATCTCAATGTCAGCCAATTTCAAATGATGCCAACACAAGTGGCCTATCATCAAATACTAATGAAGGGACACAAGTACCTTTTCAGCAGAAGACAAATGTTTTTAATCCTCAAGTTCAGGGCGAATACAATAGTAACTTTATTGAACAGTCTTTCAATTGTGCTCAGCCATTGAACGAAGATATTCCTAGTGGGATGTTTTTTAACAATTATGATTATCAACTGCTGCCTTACGGAAATATTGAAAGTCAGAATTTTGAGGAGGTAAATATGAACTACCTTGATGAATCTTTACCCAATGCTGAAGATTGGCTTCAGGGACAGTTTACTCATGATGCGAAAGACCCTCTAGTTCAAGTTCAAGGTAAGAAAAAGGAAGACAAGGTAGATGCTAAGGATGACTTGGCTGTAGGAACTGATGGTGAACATCTTCATTCAACCATCGCAGATGAAAAAGATCATATTTTAGCGGAGTAAATTGTGAAGTCAAGCATGAGTCTCCCGGGATGAGGCTGTACTGTTACCAATTGGGTAATTTTAGTAATTTGTTGCATTTGCATTTTGCTTTCAACATTGGATGTTCTCTAGTGTTTCATTTAATCTGTGTAGGGATAAGAAATACTTGTTTGGTGAACAAACTTTACTCTCATGTTTCATGTCAGACCTGTCCACCATTACCGATGCATCAGCATCTAAGCAGGGTACGAAATAGAGCCTACCAGGCAGCCTGGTGTTGGCAGATTTTTGCTAGGGCAGGCTATTTTCAAAAGTTCACGGCCCGATGGGTAGGGTACTTTTTGGGAGCACTCAATATAAAGAACATAACATCAACACTGAGCTAAAGCGTAGGAAGTTAGTAAATTACCTCTAATTTAGACCACTCATATATGGAATATGGTCACAAGTGGTCTCAGTAGAGTAGTCTCTATTAGCAGGTTTTGAGTGGTCTCTTGTTGACATTTGCTGATACATGACAAATATTTTGTTGATAAATTTGAAGTACATGTAGTAATACACCATTGTCACACAAAGTTTGCTGTCATATACTTGTGTATTTGCTACGTACAATTCCAAAACATTCTTGAAGTGATGCATCCATTTTGCTCTGTGAAGGCAGTATTAGTAAATGTACAAGCTTCCTGGGCTTTAGCAGTGATTAGGGTGGGACACTTTTTAGTTTCTGGCCCTGTGGTCCGTAAAGAATTTTTCAGGTTTCATACCCTGGTCTATAAAGTGTAGTGTATTTCACTTAACAATGGGAGAGCAGTTTTTGACCTATAGAAATTCACAAAGCACTGGGTTTTCATGGTCACGTGTTACTTAAACTTGTTCTGATTCAAGATGTCACCTGTGTGATATTAGTTCACAATAGTGCTACATATATCATATATTGCAAGTTTTTTAATGTTGGTTCTTGTGGTGAATTCTTTCCCAATTTCAAGATCAATTTTTTAAATGGAAACTGTGTGCAATTGTAGTAAATAATGTAGTGTCTGATGTTGCAATAAAGTTATGAAAATCAAATAACAATAGAGTAATGGTGAACAATATTTATTTTACAATGTGAAGATCTAACCAAAATTAGACCAACAATATTATTTCAAAATTTTATACAATAGGCGTGCAATGCTTAGATATTGTTGGGAACAAAAGTTAATAATTTAAATGCTGCAACGTACTTGAACAAAGTGATGAAATTTTGCCCTAGTTCGGTAATAACAAAGCTTTCAACATAAAGCCAATTGTGTTAATGACATTTAGGCTTATATGTAAGCGCATTACGTTTTTCAGTTTTACAAACATTTCACCGATATTCAATATCTGACATGATAGGATAATGATATAAAAAACTAAAATGCTCAGAGCATGGTCCCTAAATGAACATCAAAGGTAAATTAGTGCACTACATTTTTCAAACACTATGCAATAACTAAAACTTTAAACAACTAACGCAGCATTTAAAAAGCAGTAACCCATCTGCAAGAATAAAGTGATTTGATTATAAAGATTGAGTTGAAGTTGAAATGAATTCTTCTCATCGTAGTAAACTTATTGTTTTAAAAGTGGGCAAGTCTAACCATTTACCACTATAGGCATGTTATAGTCACCATTCTATTACTACTGTAAACCTAGAATATTTCGTGGCTATTAACTTTTGCGATTTTCTCCTATAAAATATTTTGCGACTGTTTAATTTTGCGAGTTTGGTCCATCCTGAACCTACTTTACATAGTTTATTAATGTTTGCTGACTATTTAAGTTTGGATTTTTTCACCTACCCACGAAATTCGCAAATCAAATCGTGCGCAAATAGTTATAGTTTTACAGTAAGCAATCTACTATCTTACAAATTCTAAAAATTAACAAAACAATTCTATCAATTCATTCTTGTTAAATCATGCGATGCAAAACAAACCAATAAAATTAATGTAGAAACTATCAATTTCCAAATTATTTACAATTGGAACTGTTTAACTCGAGAACTCCAAAATTTTGGTTTACTAGTTATATGTGATTACTTGATGCAAGGGAACTTGAAAGTAACATGTTATTTGCTCTAGTTATTCATAAATTTGAGTCATCAGAGCTTGAGGTAAACAGGTCCTACTATATTTACCATCAATAGCCATTATGGGAAATATGGAACATTAGCAGTTTCCATAATGGATTTTTTTAATATATATATATATATAAAATGCATTGTCAACAAATGGAATGCAACTGGTGGTGCTATTAAACATGGTAAATGAATTGAAAACATACAAACGACCGTAAAAACTACAGAAGCGAAAATATTTGTAAGATGCACTACATTTTACTACAAAATGTATTATTGGATAGCACTGAGCAGTAGTCTATAGCTAATAAGGCGTTGCTTTTTACTAATTTTAACTAAAATGAAAATGGTTTGAATTGTTGCTTTTATGGTTTTCACAAGTATTTTCAATTTAAAATGCACATAATGTACAATATCACAGCAAATTACAAATTACGAGTATTTAACAATACAATTTCCAAGTCTTTCAAGTATTTCACAAAAAAATAGGCCAGGATGATTAAATTGGCATCTTTAATGTTACATTGCTGTCAAAGGAAACCTTTACGATGCCAACATATTTCACCTGCTTTGAAGAAAGCTACCTTATTCACTGGCAGATCTAGAATTTGGCGAAACAGTTGTGGGCAAAAGTAAAAATTAAATGATCAGTATGCATGATGCCATAAGGCCCTATTGAGAACCGTCTAGTCAGTTCAGTATGCATGCACATTGCACCCCTGTGCTACCACTAGATCCACCAGGCTATTTTTTCTTCTTACCACTCCCTATTCTAACCGTCTCATTGCTGCTGCACATGTAAATGCATCCAAAAACCAGTTTCATATTAATTTCTTAGCCAATCAGATGTTTATGGACAAAACAAAGTAAATTGTATATTCAGATCAGTCTAGCCGCCTTACACACATTAAGGCAATGCTAATCTGTTTTCAAGTCAACTATATAACAAAAATATTTACACAATAAAATAATTTACAGATATGGCAACAACAATTTCAAATATTGAATATCCTAACTTTGTGAATAAAAAGCTGTTCAAGGTCAGACTAGGATAGACACCGACATTGGTTTTCCTGTACCTTATAAATCACACTGTGAACCTGTGTACAGTTGACACTTTTGTCTTTAATTCTTGGACTTAGTTCAGACGATAATTGTACAGATACTAGAAAAAGAAACTGGCCAGATTATAATTTCAAATAACAATCTATATGAATGATTTTTAGTATTCATAGATTTACAAAGAGGCTGTTGCAGTTGAATATAATTTCAAGGTGCACTTCTATATGATTTCATTGGTGCATATACTGAATACAAGTCATTAAGCGATCATGCAGTTAGTGATAATTATGGACGAATATTTCTAAATTAGTATTATCTAAAATTTGTCCTAAATAAAAAATGACCAAGTGAAAGGTTGTATCAGCAGTTAGCTCTTTCACATTAGAAATATTTCTTTATTATCCAAAATTCCAAAGCATTTCATACGCAGTCAGACCAGCTTAATTTGAACCTGCAGGGAGTTCACCATATTTTGAGCTATTCAAAATTTTGCATTATCAAATAATGTAAAAGCATAATGAATGGAAATAGCTATTTTCTTGACATATCCATATTTCCACTGATCAAAGTTCAAAGACAAACAAGACTAACAGTAGTAATAATACTGTGAGCATAGCTTATCTTATTATAGTTAGTTATTGCTAAATACAAACAATATCAATGCCCTTTCTTTTAGCAACCATACAGTGTCACATATAAAATGAACATAAAAATACAAATCATACAATATTTCAATTTTCAATGCAGTACAGGTCACAACAGAAAATCAATGCTCTATAGGAATTTTACAGCAAAAAGTGGTCACCAATATCTTTAATTTAAAAAATGCTGGTAACTTTCTAACAAAAAAACAACAAAAACAATCGGCTACAGATGAAACAAATGTTTTGAATTCTAATTCTTCAAAAAATGTTTTGGATATTTTTGTATATGATACCTCGTATCTGCCAGCTATAACAAATCGGCAGTGCAGCGCTTTGAATATCTATATAATCTGTTGCTTATGATTTTTTCATGACTAGAACATTTCATGAATCAGTCACATAAACTATGGTGTTATTTAGCTTTTCACAAAGTGCTTGTACATGAATAATTGGAAAATACATCCTAAACAGTAAAAATACACATAGTATGATTCACAAATGATAAACTGGATTTTTGTTGAAGCTATTTTCACCGGTTAGCACTGATAGTTAGACAGTAATGTAAAAAAGAACATATAGCTAAAGAATATGCCCCATTCTTTCCCTGCAAAGCAAACTTACATTAAACTTCTTTTCCTAAGAATGATAAAAGTGATATTTCCTCAAGTTATTTTGTCATCTCAATGTTCACCATTATTTGTTCCATTTCTCTATTTTTGGTATCTCAATGTTCACCATAATTTGTTTCTTCAATGATTAAAAGTCTGCAATGTTTTACACAGTACTTTTGTATGTGTCACTCAATAAAATCCCTGTATTTTCCTTAAGTAGAGAGTTCACTCTCCTGAACAATGCCATTATGATATTAAGAACATGATACACAGTTTAACAAATGCAAGCAGAGATCAGGCCTTTTCTCACGTTTATGTCATAAATGCCAGAGTTAATAGAAACGAACACCAACAGTACCAGTAGTTTCTGAAGATGACGATGACAATGACTACTATAGGATCTCCTTCAATACCACCACATACTCTATATTGTCTTTCGTTTCATCTGAAAAGCAAAAAATAAAGGCTTTTCAAAATATTGAACATAAGGTTGTTCTTCTTATATTTAGTTAGCTTATGACAAAATTGTATTCTATCAATAATTTTGCTTTTGCTTTTGTTGTGTGAATTATATTCATATTATTCTGTCTATCACACTTTGGTGAAACTGAGGAAAAATCATCTTCAATATGTGCGTGCAAAGGAGAGTGTACATTTGCATATATATGATAAAAGTTTTTCACTATTTTAACATGCTTGCTTGAGTGTGCAGCTGAAAATCAATCATTTTGACCCTATACCTGGTAACCAGACAATGTGGGTTTAACAGGGCAATATTTTGTGCGAGATACAAGAAAGCTGTGCTGCGAATGAGGGTTGCAACCAGTTGATTTCATGATTACATACACTCAAAAGCTTGCGCATAAATGTAACTAAGACAAAAAACAACAAAAAAACCAACATGAAAATAGAATGTAAAAATTTCCAGTATTCTGGGTTCCTTCATTCATGATATTAAAACAAGAATTTGAAAGCTACCTATAGAAACCAAAACTCACTAATTTTTTGTCGAGACTTTCGAAAGTCTCACCAAAAAATGAGTGAATTGTGGTTCCTATAGGTAACTTTCAAATTCTTGTTTTAACATGAAAATAGCATTTTAGGGGGGAAACAGGTGTGACGCACACACCTCCTGCGGCCCTGGACCTGTCAGGATATGTATTCTGCAGGGTTTGGTTTTTGTTTTAATTACGAGGTGGCTAAAACTGACAAAACCTGAGGTGGTTAAAGGTGTACGAAACTGTACAAAACTCGTACAAAACCTAGATAACAGGGTAAAACCTGGATAAAACTGGACATAACCCAAACTATTGCTCACCTTGTGTGACATCGATGGAGTAGCGCGCCTGGTCGGGCAGGTTGCACACGACGGGGTCGGTGACGAGCACGAGGACGCCGGCGGAGCGCGTCTGGATGAAGAGCTCGGTGAGTTGGTGCGGCGCCAGCAGGAACAGGCCGGCCACCGCCTCGCGCAGCGCCGGCACCGACAGGTGCTCCAGGTACAGCGCGTGGTACACTGCAACGCGACAACGGCGGCGGTCAGACCCAATCATACACCAGTTTTCTTATCGCTGTCTCAATGAAATGTTTGTGTACGATCGTAGTACCCCAGGTGGTGTTTATCAAGGTGTCTCAAACTAGTTACTACAATTTTTACTGGCACATGGTGCAGCCTCGATCAACCAAAGATTTGTAATGTACAGCGTAGTAGAAAAGTAAATGATAAAGACTGATACTGTTTGTCTAAATTTTTCCCAGCATGCAATTGTTTGTAGCCACCAGCTGGTTTTAGACAGGAACTACGATTAGAAAAGAAACGTACAAGCAACCGTGGTGTGGAGTCGTCCGAGACGGCTATCTGTGTTGTCTGGTGTGTGTGGTGTGTGTACAGTTGACTATGTTAGTAATATTGTGCTTGATTTAGCTTGCTCAATCCTATAATTGAGTGTGCCTCTGGACTAATGAGAATGCTGTGATGGCGATGATTCATGCACTGAATGATAGAACATTCAATATCTCCCATTGCCATGAGAAAACAAGCTTTAAACTTTTGTATTCATTAGATAGGTGATGCAATGATAAGTGCTAACGATCATACCGTCTTTGCGCTTGAGTTCGAGGTGGCGTGTGCGTGCCTTCTTGGCGTACATGCGGCAGTCGTTGTCGGCCTGGTCGCTGTCATCGTCCTGCGCCAGCTGACGCTTGGTGGACGACAGACTCATGCTGCTCAGACGTGATGAGGCTACACAACACGCAACATAGCAGTGCTAGAAATTAACTTTACAGAGCACATTCCAAGTACGGTGATTCTGAAAAAAGCCAGGCCTTAGTAAAGTAAAGTAGCCTGCCTTGAAATTGAACAGAACAATGTTAAGATGAGGGTCGACAAGAGGCAGCTAAAAGGCAGCTAAAATGAACATGTAAATTACATACACAAATACAAAAACACTGTTATCACTATATTTGTGTATCTTTCATGTGAAAAGGGTTTTTAACTTTGCCAGAGCTTCCCATTTCCAAACTTCCCCCAAACCCTAATACTATCAATATAGACTTGATTTGTACTGAATAATGTGTTACAAAATTTTCTGTTGGTGTTTTAACTTGTTAGTAACTTGTAAGACTGAGAAAAAATTACTGATCATGGGTTCACAAAAACAAAAAACAAAAACAGTTTTCCTACCTGAGAGGACAGTGTGTATTGGGCTTGGTCCACCACCACCACCACCTTCCTTTGCCAGGTTGTCAACTGGTGAGGGGCTGTGGCTTTGGCTGGGAGAGCGCTGCTCCATTGAGCCGGACTCTGGACGATCCGCTGAAGGTGGTGACACACCCTGTGGAATGGTGAATGAAGCTGGCAAACCTGACGCTGATGATGTCAGGATGCTAGCGACGGAATACTGCTGCTGCTGCTGCTTCTGATGGTGTGGGGACTTTTGGTGTGGGGACTTTGAAGGGGATGTACGATGCTGCTGCTGCTGCTGCTGCTGCTGCTGCTGCTGCTGCTGCTGCTGTATTTTTTGATGCCTTGCATGCTGATTAGACGAGTTGGCAGTGACAGTGTAAGTGACATTGCCTGGCTCCGATGAGGGAGCCATGATGGCCACTGTCGATGACGCTGAGTGTGGATTGGACAACACGATCAGACCCTGGTGCTGCGACAAATGTTGTTGAGACGCTGAGCTGCTCTGCTTGAGAGCCTGTTGGTGATTGGGGGATGCCACACTGCTGCTCGCTAGCTGATTGATCAAGAGCTGCTGTGATGCTGAGCTCCTATTTGGCGACGACGTCAAATGCTGATGTAGCGTCGGTGAGTGGTGACTGGCAGGCAAGCTAACTGACGTCATACTGTTCAACATCTGACTGAGCGACGTGGTGATATTGTTGAGGCTGGTAGCGGACACGGCCAGCGGTGAGCTGTAGATGGCCGATACTTCGGGACTGTAGCCCGAAGTCGCGTGCGACAGGTGTGACGGACTGTAGGTGGCGCTACTGGCAGCGATGGAATACGCGTCAAGCAGCTCGGCTGGTGTGAAGTCGCCACCACCGTGATGATGTGCGATCGATGACGATGGTGATGAGAATGGTAACGTCGCGTCGCCACCGCCGTCGTGTGAGGACGGTAATTCGAATGGCGTGGTGCCTGCTGTGGAATGGTGGTGGTGCGGCGGAGAGTTGTTGGAGATGTGGATGTGGCTGATATCCAGCACGGATGAGGCGGAGTCCTGACGCTCTGTGGAAAGCACATGGGATCAATGGAGGGAAATACTTGAACTGTTGTATAAAGTTATACCATATAAGTTACTGCAGTAAAATTTAAAAAGTTTTGACTTAGAACAATTACCAAATTTTCTAATTCTAATTAATTTCTAATTAATTAAATAAATGTAAACATCCAGCTAAGGGACCCTCGCCTCTTAAATGCTATATATAAATGTAACGTACACAATTCACTGTTTTCATACTTATACCAGATGACTGGCATGCTTGTTACTACACATCTTTCTCAACTTTCTGGGGAGCATACAGCAATTTTATACGCTATTAAAGAACTGTTCATTTACCTTTTTTTGAATGTTGACAGACAAAAATCGTGAGCTTTGGACGAACTTGTCTGAAACAATCAATACAACAAATTTATCATGTTCTTGCCATGCAATTCACAAATAAATAACACAGCAAAATCCTTTCAAATAATTAAATATTCAATTTTAATTTAATTGCTGGCTTATAAAGACAATAATCGATAAAGAGATAATAGCAATATCATAATATGAGGCATGCAGAAGGTGCTATGAACTTACTTGTGTTGCAGAGCATTATTGAGCCTTATTCCATCCGCTAAACCACAGATTTGAATCAAGTCATCGCGAGAAAGTTTCAGCAAATCAGCTCCTGAAACAAATTTCAACATTAAAAAAAAATGGTGCAAAAACACAAGAACTTGTAACATATATATAAAAAAATTGTGTGTAATTGAAACAATCATTGAGGCTATCATAATAAACAATGGAAGAAAAATATATATCAAAGAACTCACCGGTAAATTGTTCAAAGACTTTGACAAAAGCAGAGAATCTGTTAGCTTTCAGCCAATCAGCGACCTCAGTGTCAGTTGCTTCCACTGATAAAGAGTCTATTGTGACCTATTTACAAAAAGAAACAATTAAACTCAAATTCAAAAACAGCACAAGTCCTAAGAATATCAAAATGTTCTTATTGCTTTTCAAAAGATAGAAATGATTTATACTTACTTCCATGGTACTTACGTCAAGAGATTTTACAGATTTTCTAGCTTTTTTCGCTGAATTATTCTTGCCTTTCTTGTATGTCCTTCAAAGAAAAAATAGAGAAGAGTGAAACTAGATCAGCAAACGTTCAAGGAACGTATGAATTTCCCATGGGGAGGGGGGGGGGGGGTTGGGGGTGGTGTCTCCCTGCTTGCACTCACCCCAGCGGTACCTAAAGGCACCGCATACTCGGCTTCGCCAAGTACATTGGCATATCATCCTATACCATTTCACGTTTTGGCTGTCAAAAGCTTCATCGTACAAGTCATTTGTTTGGGGTATAACGGCGGTACCATCATGTTTAAAACTAGATAACTATATCCGCATAAGGAATCATCATGCACAATTTATTTTAGTGTTATGTTTTTATTTGAAGAGAATATAAAGAAGTTTCATTTTGCGAGCATATTAATCTGCACTCACTGCGGCCATTTTTATGCCCATAGGAGTAAATAAACAAGAGGACCATAAGGGTCCTAATATCGCTCACCTGCATGTGTAAATTTGGCTTTAAAATTAAAGATATTGCTCAGTTAAAATCATATTTTTTCTGTAAAACCCAGTATCAATAGGCGATGCCTTATCCATTGCAAGTGTGATGAAAGTAATATTTATATTCTTCACATTTAATACTTATTTCACCTTTAAAAAAACCCTTGCCGTCTCCTCAACTAAAACACAGGGTCACGTGATATTGCATAATCGAATGATTTTCGCCTGACATACTGTGGATTTCCAACGGCAGACATCCCATTTTACATCGAAGAGATAGGGGACTTCTTACGTGCACCGTGCAAGTTACGTCTGACGAAAATCATTCGGTTGACATTTCTGCATTCAAGTGTTTTGTGGCGTATATGCCGGCCTCGTATTGCGTGGTATTTAGATTGCTCTACATACTTTAATACGCTGTTTGAATGAAAGAGACTTTCAGAATGCACTGAACACATCATAATGCTTCTGTACAAGCATACTTGTTCGGCGACTGAGCATAACCTTTAAGTGAGAGGTGCCCTGGTGAATGATGAAACAGGTTCTGGAAGCACATTTAGTGTTAAAAATATAAGAAGACCACCTCTCTATAGTTGATAGCAGTATCATAGGCAGGAGGACGTTATGATCATTTTTTTTAAATTATTTTTCAATGTTATTATGGGGAGGGTACCCCCCGAACCCCCCGTTTTTTATTTCATAAGGCCGAGGGCCTACTCCCCCAGATGCTCCCCGGGCACTCTCAACTAAACCCAACTCCTGGGGGGCAAAACCACCCACACACCCCACCGGGTGTTACACGTTTTATGTTGGGTCACCCAGGTTAGGAGGAGTAAATTTTATTGTTGATGCAATTTCACACCAAATCATGAATGAAAGTTTTACTATGCTGCTCTGATTGGCTATGCGACATGTTTGACAGCTCAGGTCACCTCAAAATTGTTATGCAAGAAGTCCGTCTCGGCCACTTAGAATGGAGGACTGGTGGGTGTGACATGATTTAACCAAATAGACGGCTTCATTAGCACTCTCGATCATGTGACTTTGACCGTTTACAGAGTACTTTAAAGCCGAGGGCGGTGCTTAACAAAAAATCATGAAAAAAGACTAGGTTTTTGACCTTGTCTCAAGGTCGGGCTGAGCCAATAAGAATTGGACATTTAGAGGTGTGTCAGAAAAAGCACCCTCACACAGTGCATATCAGTCAAAAACAATCATTTCCCCCAGGTTTCACCTGTGAAATATTCATACAATCTACATGTCAGCATTTTCTAAAACACATGTCAAATCATTTGTGAATAGTAGAACTATACAACTCTAAACCTGGTACTTTTTCATCTAAAGTGAAACATTGTTTCGGAGGCACCTGATGGACACTTTTACATTCTCTTTCTGCTTTACCTCATTATCAAAGAAGCACCGCAAGTGGGGTGAATAACTTTTCCTTATGTAAGATAACAAGATTTTACTACATATCTATATTGAACCACTCACGTCTCGCCATCCATAGTTTTTTCACTGACATCGCAATTCGACCCACTTGTGGTATGATTTTCTGGTCCGCTGTTGGTCGAACTGGAACTTTCCGAGAGGCATTGAAAATTCCGTACATTTTTCCCTTTCCCGGACTTTGTGTTGATTTGGGATTTTGAGGATTCCTCCAACTCTTGTTGTCTCAACTGCTCCAGGTAGCGAATAACTTGGTCAAGCGGAATCTGACGAGACGAATGAATGGAATTTGAAATGTCAGATGCACCTTGACTACAATGGTTTGCAAAAGAATTGTGGAAATGACAGGGCTGTATATTAAAAACAGCCTTGTGGTTAAGTATAATCACTTATTTTTTATTCTTTTTCATAGTTATCGTCTTAAACCTGGTCTATAATATTTCAAACCAACTATCATTGAAACATGCCATCTTCCAAACCCTAATTTACGGCAATATAATAATGATGTCTTAAGTGGTCTGGACAAGAACATCAAAAAATGAGTTTAAATTAACTTGCATCATGTACATAGATTACCTCAGTAAGTACAGTGCATTCATAAGATGGTTGGTATTTTTCTTTGTCTGAAGGTGGTCTTTTTTCCAACTTTTCACGGTCCGTCTTAATCTTTCGATCAGCTCCTTTGGGCTACAATAAATGTAGAAATACAAGTTCTGGTCTAGTATACATTACCAGAGTGTCTACAACTTTGTAGGAGAGAAAAATAAGAACTATTTAAGACCTTGGATGAAAAATACGACAATTTATTAAAATCAACAATACAACTTCAAGTGCATGTATGTTGCCTCAAAGGCGATAAAAACATGAGTAAAAAAGAAAAAAAAGAAAATAACTACACTGTATGATCAACGAAAAAGAGAAGGCTACTTCAAGCAAAATAAGACTTATTTTAAAATTAGACCCGCAACCAGCTTGATATATCAAGTTAGAATGTTTGTTCTGTTCAAAATATGTCAACATGTAAAAAGATTTCATGTAATAATTGCAACCAGACATAGCTACATACAAAATTAGTAGGTAGGAATGTAGGTGAAGTAGCCAAGAAAAGTCTTTTATGTAACATATAATATTGAATTTCTATGACTTTTTGTGCTATCAGGGCTTGTAAACGACTTCATTTGGCTACTTATTCAGCTGAGTCTCATGGTACAAACATCTGAACAAACTTAATTTTTATAAATATTTGGTACAAATGTATTAGGAAATACTCATGAAGATACCTTGAAAACTTTGACTTGGCATGATGCGCAGTGCAGGAGGCGAGGATTGTGGTCATCATGGTTGTAGGTTTCTACCTGGATCCGGAATGACACTCCCTTTTCTCCTCCATGCCGTTTGGCTGTGAACTCTGTGCTGATACAATGCACCTGACACAGAAACCACAACAGTTTGACATTTCAATGGAACAAAATTTAGTAAATTCATGAAAATATGAACACTCAAACAATAAGCATCGCTGGAACAATTTGAGAATTCACTACAAACTATATTCATACATTTTAAGTGAAAAGGCTTCATCTACGTATGTATGCTGTAATCAGTCAAGGAACTACTTCGTAAAACAGGAATCATTGAAGCGAATATGCTTTGTGAAATGGTTGTCATTGAGTGAGACTACAGGTTGACAAGTCCAAAGGTCAACCAAAATCTCTAAAAGGCGCATTTAAATCCAACGATATGGACAATTAAGGTACCAAATCGTACCTATGAACAAAACGCTTTAAATTAAAGCACATTCCAACTCAGTGTGATTACATTGACTGAGATATGAGCTGCCCAAGATGAGTGCTATCTCCATGGCAAACAACAGCAACTGGTGTCACTGAAGTGACGAGATTTATGATTATTAATAATTTTCCTGCCATTGTCAAATTCAAATCTTCCAGTTTGTGGAAAAATAGATATCTTCCTTAAATATAATAAAACATACAAAAATAATACCTTCACAAATATTGCCGCTTCCTTGCTTGAATCCCAAACCACCTCTAAAGCATTCAATCGCGAGTTTTCCATTTTCACATCGAGCAGACCATAAGACAATGGGATATCTAATGACAAAATAAACATTGCAAATGATCACCACTTTCATGAACAACAACCTTACAATTAAATAACAGTGCTTCAGAAAAGACGTAACACATTACAATCGGCCATGGTTTTACAACAGCAATACATTATTTTGGAAACATTGGTTGATAAACAGAGAACGTGGTTCCCTCTGGTCCCATATCGCTGTTTTGTACCAGACTCATCTGCAGTACGTATCAGGCTCACCTAACGGCTCGCTTGATACGTCACCGCAGATTGGTCCAATACACAACAATCATATGGGGAGGGAACCAAGTTCTCTCTATGTATATATGAATGGGTATTGAGGTTTCTTAAATCACACCGTCCAAATATGGACAAAGCGTAGAAATATGTTTGATAATCAAGCTTTAATTGACACATTTCTACCATAGCCACGCCCATTTTACGCTAAATATGTTGATCGGCAAACCGACACGTGCTGCCATATTGAGACGTCACTAATTTACGTAGGTGTCAGTTTGAAAATGCATGTCAGTTTGCTGATAGGGTTAATTGCACTACTTTTGAACAGTAACATTTTGCGCCACAGTAAGATCTTAAAGACGGAACCAATATCAATGTTATGTATTCCAAAGGCAAGAGAAATGCACAGACAATCGTGTAAATATCTAGATTTAAAAACAAAAAGTGTTTAATATATTGTTGTTTTTTTTCAGTTATGCTCCTTAATATGATGGGCAGACTGTAATAACGCTCTAACAGGGTTGCATATCCGGTGGCTTGAATAATCCCATGATGTTGTGATTGGAATCTAGTATGTTGTGCACAATACTTACACAGTTACTCACGATGAATGTCTACATCAAAATGCCCAGAATTCAGAATGTTAATAAAATATCTACATAGTTCGTTTACACAAATTTTACTGGACACATTTCGTGGAATCAAGAGAACAGTGTAAAACACAATTTGTGCTACACATATTGAAACAATGTCAGAGTATAGTAACTTTTTCTTTACATTTAAGTAGGTGGATATTGTCAAACTTTTGAAATTAGTACATGTAGCTAACAACCATAACTTTGGAGGTTTCACCCAGAGGTTTTGAAGATTTTCGTTGTCGAGTAATATGGCGGTTTATTGACTGTTGCATGAGAATGTGCCTATTCCTGGTCATTGATGAATCCATCTTTCCTTTCATATTGTTAAAATTTATGTTCAAATAGTTTTTCTCTAGTTTTGTGATGTAAACTAATTTTTATGTCACAAACTTTGACAATATTTACCAGGTATATAAACTGTAGATTTAGACACTAGAATTTTTATTCCTGTACACTTCAGGCCCTATAACAAACTGTATACAACCATCCAAGAGCCCATCTCCATATAAAGGCCCACCATAAAATATGGACCATATCAAAATCAATCTAGACCATTGAAGTGTTAATGTTAATACACATTCATTAAATAAATTACAATTACTCAATCCCAAAACCATTAGCAGGGATAACTTTGGGAGAAATACACCAAGTGATTTTGGCACACTTGCTCAAGAAAAAGTGTGCCACTTTGTAAGATGGTGTGCCAAAACTCAAACGACTGTGAGATTGATTAATGGCACAACCCAGAATTATCCCTGCCATGGGCGTTTGGATGGTTGCATATGGTTGAAATATTGAAGATTTTTTGCGTACCAGCAGAGTTTTTTTATAGCCCTCAAAAAGATATCCCACGGTGTAATGTTGGCAACCCCAACTGTATTATGTACCGATATCCACGATGCGCTCTCCGGGTCTTGTGTCTCGCCACGTGTTGAGCTGCTCACGTTCCATAAACTGCAGCCGACGCTCATGGAAAACGACGCGGACCACACTCTACAAACACAAAAATCATGCTTTTCAGTTTTACGGGCTTTTCAAAAAAACCTGTTGAGAGGTGACAGATTTCTTTGAGGTAGCTTCGTCATAATGGCTATGCAGAGCGCACATCCTCCACTCTTTGCTTGAACAAGTTGGGTAAGGGATATTCTGTGAATGCCTACTGTCAATACAAGTCTGGCCAATAATGAAGTTTTTAAAAGGTCAAGTTAGAACTCAGTAAGATCCGAACCATGATATGCCAAACGCACAAGGCAAGCTGAAAACAGGCACAGTAGAACCTCCAATAAGACAACTTCTCTATTGGAACCACCTCTATAATATGAACATTTCTTTCAGTCTTAAATCTTCATAAAACACCTCTCTATTTAAATCACCTGTCGTCCTAATAGACGTTCTACTGTATCCCTATCTAGAGGTTTACAAAGAGGATGGCACATAATATGTTCTCGCATCTCTCGCTACGGCAAATGATTCAAGCAATTATATAATGGGAGACTGTGATATTGTGGATTTTACTTTGCTTTGGAGACGACGCTATTTCAGCAAAATAATCCTACTAAACATAGGAGAAACTACACAAAGTACCAAGCCCAACATGTCAGGGATGTGAAAAGGAACCATCTCAGTAGGCATAACATTTACAACAAATTGTGACAGTTAAATCATAATGTTCAATCTAGCTGAATAGTGATTATTTTATTCATTGAAAATTATGTTCTACATATTTGCATTGAAAATAATCAACATAAATAGAAAATTCAATGTAAGATGCATGCTCACTCAATTTCCATTTTCAATTGTACATTTTGCAAGCCATCACACCTAACAAACTCTGAGCTATTTCAAATGGCAATAACAAATTAAGAAGCTTGCTCGAGAACACCCTGAATACATGTACATTACACAGACGACAATAGGTATAACTTTTGATTATTTTTCCAGACAATCAATTATGTAATAATCATTGTTGCTACCAAAACAGGTGAAAAGGCAATGACCAGGTACATGTACACGTATGTATGACTCACATAACTGCCGTTGCTGCTGGTACCCGCCATGCTGTGTTTTTTATAACCATAACCGGTAATGTAAATCAATGTAAATAAAAAAAGTTCTGAATGACTAATAAATGGACGATGATTCATTAGACCTATTTTTAGTTGAACGCTAGCTAGGGGACAGATCCATAGATAGCATACTGCCTGCTCAGGTAGATAATAATATATCTATGGATTTATCATTCACAAATTGTAAACATTTTTCAGGTAGAAATGCTTGCCAATGTGTCTGATAGGAATATGTATCATGCACAGATTAAATCCCATTATTATGTGCTATACATATTGTCAACATGCATGTATTGGTCAGTTTGTATAAAAATGAATTTCCATAAGAACAACAGGATTATAAATATAATCATTTATATTATTCTCTACTTTCTCTTTTTTTTTAAATTAAATATATAAAGCTCTCTTTTTAATGATCCAAACAAACAAAAATGAATAAAAAGTTGAATAAAATCATTTCAGAACTTTAAAAACTTTGATTTTTGGATTTTTTTTATTATAACGTAGCAGAAAAGAACATCAAAAATATAAATGAACCCATATGCTACATACTAAGTACACAGTGTTTTATGAATAAAAGTTGAATTTCATAAATCATTTAAAAAAGTTGAATGATAACTTTTTTTCTTTCTATTTTGAGAATGACCTACATTATCTACATAAAAAACGCAACTTATTGACTGATTTATGGTAGATGCTTTGCAACGTCCCATTTCAGTTGCATATTAGCTGGTGTGAGTGCGTTAAGGGTACTGTGAACTCTTTAAGGGGAAAATATTCTATTTTCAGCTTTTTAATATTTATTATACTTTAAACTATGAAGAACCACATGTTTTGAAATGAACCTTTTATCTTCAATAGTTTTCCCATTACAACGCATTTTGTAAAGACCAAGCTGGAGTGAAAAACAATGACTCATTCTTTGCAGGCTTATAAGGTTATATGGGCTAAAAATTAAATTTTTACATTTTCAATGTTTTGTATGCTATAAATGATAAAGAACAACATCTTTTTAAAATGAACCTTTTATCATCAATAGTTTTTCTTATATGATACATTTTATAGACAGCAACTACTATCAATATATATTGATAGGCCATGTTTAAAGCCCATTTTCTCAAAAAACTAAGTTTACATAGTGGATGAATTTTTCTTTTTATCTTTCTCCTTAACCATGAAATCAGATTTTCACAAACGTGTATATATTTGAAGATATATGCATTCTGAAGAAAACCTTACTAGGGATTTTGATTTTTTAATTTCGTTGAACGTTTTTGTATTGATTTGCAAGAAAATTCGGAAAATAGGTGGTTTTAAAACTTAAAATGCATGTAAAATGATAAATAGGAAAAATATAAAAAAATTGAGGCAAGGTTTTCTAGATAAATATACAAATTTTATAACTGAATAGTGATTTTGATCATTTCGATGTTTTACTATCAGTTATATGCTTCGCAGGCAAAGTTGTCATTTTTTAATTAATTGCTTTATATTTTTTTTCCATCAATCTATACAATTCAAAACATGTTGTGTCATTAGATTAGATAATTATCTATAAAATAAGGTGTAATTTGTAAGAATTGAAGCAATAATGAGTGAGAAAATCAAAGTTTAATAAAATCCTAAGAAAAGAGTTTACAGTCCCCTTAAGATCATGTACTCCAGTTTATGCATAATGAGGCACCCAAGCAGGGTCAAGCATCCTATCATTTAAGGCAGGTACCTGTGTTTGGATGGATAAAATTTTTGAATTAGCCTCCTTTTCCTGAAGAGGTAACATGCTTTAAAGAATTTGTTGTTAGGTGGTGCCAGCGTGGGTCTGCCTCACGTTATCTTATTTCCTCAAGGCGCAGTAGTATTGTACACTTCTATAGGTATATTCTATGTACATCATAACATCATTACTTACTAGCTGGCCCGCCTCCTATGGAGACTATTTTGTGTTTGATTGAAATGAAAACGTGACAAAAAAAACTGTCTAGATTCGTCAGTCTCACTGAAAGAGGACGTTATAATTCCTGCTTGGAGGTTGGTAGAACTTCAAGCATTTGCTGTGCGTATTAATATTTAGATTGGCACCAAATGACTCCAACATGGTGTCTTTATGACGCTGTCATGGCTGCCACTGTCTGCTATTTTTATTATAAAATCGCCCAATATACAGCCAACAGGACCATTATGAACACCAGAAACATTACTTGCAAAACTACCCAGTACCATGAACGATTGCCCATAGTCAGATCTGGCCTAGCTAGTCACGTTTAGGAGGGGTTCACCAGACAAAAGTCCAAAATTAGCATATTAATATATAGATTTTTATTGATAAATTAAACTAGTGTACTGCTATGTGTTTTAAGTACGCATATCAGAAAGTATGATCAGGAAATATCACCTTGCAAACCAAATGTAAGTGATCCAAGCAACAGCCCGTTTAGAAGGTCGTCATGGTCCCAGGCGACAAAATGCATGTCACGTGGATCAGTATGCATTTTGTCACCTGCTAACTAATGCGTGCTGAGGAAACTACTACATTGAAAAAGCATGCGACAAAAGGCATGATAAGGAAAATGGTGCTGACTTGCCCTGTGGACAAGTATTCTCAGTCCCTCACTACAGAACTCCCAATTGCACTTGCATGGAATTCATAGAGCTAAATGTGTAACTCTTCAGTATTGACCGAAAGGCTTGGAGAGGACAGTTGCGATGTAACTGGGCAGCCAGGCAACACAGAATGAGGAATAATTAAGGCCTGCTAAAATAAACTTAAGGATTTGATTGATTGATTGATAAATCTATGGATAGTTGTTGTAAAAATAGCTATTTTCACAAATTGCTTCACTGAAAGAAAATCATATAGCAGAACGAACTGTCTTCACTACACACGAGTACGTATGCTGTGTGAAAGATAAACTGCTGCATACCACAGCATAACACGCTTATAAATCATTAATCAGTAATTTGATTCAATTTTTAATGAACGAGAAAAGACTAGAACAAAGTTATATATAAACTGACTTATGACACCAGTAGAGATGGTGTTTTTTTTTCATCTGGTTAAGGGCAGAATCTGGTAAAACTGGTAACATAAATCTCCCTTCTTGACGTAGTAACAAATGTATTTAAGACAGGGTCTCCTTTAAGTGAGAAATGATGTTCAGGGTAATCAATCTAAACTACATGGGTTACAAATGTAATTGACACAAAGTCTGTTGAGGAGACAAGTCGTCAAGAGGAGTTTCAAATTCTCTTTCGTTGCCCCACTGCCAAGTTGATTGTATTTAGTTGTAACATATCTTATGTCGGTGACATGGCTTACACTGGCCTGACTTACAACAATAATCCATTGGTGAGCAAGTTTAGATTAATCTACCCTTTTCATGCTTATGTCAATAAGGATAGGTCTTGATAAACACGCTCTCACAGCACCAGACCCACTAATCAACATGACTTTATAAAAATTCCTTGCACAACATCAAGGGTGATTGGGTTACAACAAAGACTACAAGAGGTCAGGAGTATCCAGACCAGTCCAGTCCATGGTAACCTGCCCCAACAAAGACTCCAAGGGAAGCATTCAGTTAGAACTCAATACCTACCCTGAGCAAGCACTCCTTGCGTGCCTCATTGGGGGAGGCTGCCGGTGATGAGGGCAAGAGGTGCTTGAGCTTGATCTCATAGCTCTGCCCCTGGTTGAGGTAGGTGAGTGTCTCCTCATTCATCTTGGTGGCTGGCGAGGTGGGTGCCGCCAGTATATACTGGAATGGCCCCGGGTTCAGCACCACCATTTGCTCTTCGCTGGTGCCAGCCGAGTGGGTGCCAGACAGACTCTCCTGCTTGAAGACAGGCAGTGCCAACAATGCCTCACTTGGAAGAAAAAGAGAGAGAGGAAAATGAGTTCAATGCTAACAAACTTTGATTAAGGTTCTTGGGTCCTGTTTGAAAACTTACCCGAGACAATGTCTCACTGGGCGGACAGAAAAATACTCTCAAATGCATTTGCATGCAACCTTTCAATTTACGCAAGATCATAAGAGCACAGTGTTAAAAGAGAAAAAAACATTGGTCTAATCAACTGTATACATGTACACATCAGAACCTAATGTATTGATTTTGGTGAATGTGCAATATGACGGTTGCTCTTAAGCTTAACACGTATATATATATTCATCAGTTTAATGACACACAAGTTGATACCAAAGTTAAAAATCTTGACTCATATGCTTAATCTGTTATTGGACCCCTATTAAATCTATGGATCTTCAATCCACAAACCTTAGAAGATTTCATTTCTAACATAAATAGCTATAATTGATTCTGATTTTTTTTTTCTTAAATTGATGTAGTAATGTCAAACTGAAAAATTACCTCATGTTATATGTAGAAGTTCCAAGCTCCACGCCAAGACCAGAAAGAGATCCGTCAAAGTCTGCTGCTAAACCTCCATCAATATCATCTTTGATCGAGTTCAGCCAATTGGACAAACTATGACCAGCTTGAAAATTAGCCATGGTTAAACTGAAATAAAATAGTTTTGGAATAAAAAAAATTGCTATTTTCAGATTGAAACAAGTCGTCAATGGTAATGTTGTTTTTTGAGTCGCTATAGACTAAAGCCAATATTGTAGCAAAAATACAGACACAGTATACATGTACTACTTAAAAACAAACAAAAAACAAATTGTTTTTTCTTTTATAAATTTTACAACAATTTCATGAAAATGTGTATAAGTGTCTTCATTTCATTGGTGCTGGTGATTACCACTGTAAAGTTTAAAGTGTTTAGATGTCAATTAAAAAAAATTTTACTTATGTCGCCTCGCTCATTTGAGATTTATGATTCAAAACGCGAGGCATGTGTGGCATGTGTGAACAGACGATTTACATAGAGTTAAATATAGGATTTTACTATTTACTATTAAAAATACTGTTCCAAAATGTTTTTAAAGCAATATTTTTGTATTACATGGAAAGATCTTATCAAAAGCTTTCAAAAAAGTATAAATTTGTACAATTTGTAAAAATGTAGGTTACCTTCCATTTAAAAAAGATATTGAATATTTTAGGTCATATAAAATCTATAAAACCAGAGCAAAATACGAAACATGATTTTAAGTACAATATCATATGTTTTGACAAAAACAAAATAAGACAGGAAGTAAATGTTATCTACTAAAACGGGTAACAAACACTGTTCACAACCGATTATAGCCGTTAGAGTGGGTGTAAACATAATACACCCCTTTACTGCCGATAACCATCTTAATTGAAGTAATACAGTGCTGATCAAATTATCCACATTCTAATGTTACTACATAAGATAGCGTTAAATGCTTCTAGAATCTAGAGCTGAAAAGATGGAGATCACTGCTTTGTCACAGGAGACCTAATTTTGTGTATGATCTATGTGTTTACGTTATTTCTAATTAGTTTGACCACGCATCAACCAAACTGACTCATTAACAGCACCAATAAAACATGAATATTAAACTTCCAATAATTAATTCCTAGCTTTATTATATGTACTGTAAAAGTATGGTCGTTCGTCAAACGCACGTCATCTGTAGCCTTGAACGTCATTTTGCAAACTTTTAACTGGATTTTCTGCCAGTGTTTTCTGCTTACTTTCAAAGAGTAACAAGCTGGTCATATTTTTGTTGGAAAATCTTATATTATTCATCTTCCGCAACTCATCTAATCATACTATATTCTGGATCACAGGAGAAGGGATTGGCAAAGCATTCCTCAAATATGAATGTCGGATAACAAATATTCACAAGAGGCTCTATGAGAGCCTAAACCGCTCGTGAACCTGTATCTATGTTCATTTTTTACCAAAAAAGAAGGGAGTTGCGCTGTAATTTCTAGCCACACAGAACTTTAATTTTAAAAAATCAGTTTGCATTATGACTAAGACTGACTGTACAAAAGACAAGGTTGCACTATGACTTCTATCCATCTCCAGAGAACTCTGAAAGTTGGCATTATGACAAACAGCTGACTACACTTTTACACTAAAAAAGTTTGATGATCCCCTGGGGCGGGATCAATTTTAGCCCCAGGGACATGTATCAAGTATGGAATGATGATCATATAGACACACAACTTCAGTTAAAAAAAAATATGAAATTTGAATGAAAAATAAAGAAACTATTGTGCAAATATGAATTGTGGACGGACTACAGATGACTGACGAAAGGTCATTACTAAAAGCTCATCATGTCTATGACAGGTGAGCTAATAACAAAAAGATTCACATTTCCAATAATACTCGGTAAAGATGTAAGATAGGTGGCTGATATTCAGTATTGTGATATTTGAAGGAGCTTAGGGAACAAAATATTGTGAGTAAACATGTATCATAAAAGAATGGTTTTAAGGTCTATTTCGCATGCAACTTCAACAAATTGTTGATACGATTAGTACAAAATGTTTTATTATGCAATTTAAAATTTGATACCGACCTGTCAAATTCGAACCGGCGAAAGCTTCTGACATAACTTTACATTATTCAATTTAACATAAAGATTGAGCAATATGATCACCTAATGGTAAGAAGAGTAAACTTCATGCGATTTGATACACATTCAAATTTTCATTATGAAATCTGAATTATTCTGGACTGCAATAATTTTGTTGAACACTTCATTCACTGTCATCTAAAACTGTTATAAATATCAAAGAGGTTCAGAATAATTTACCGTTCCTGGCACAGATAGAGGGGTGTGTGCACGGTATGCATATGATCGCATCCAGAACGTTAAGAAAGAACTTCTTGTGAATTCGTAGATCTTAACAAACCACCACCGGCATATATGGGATATAGAGCATCAATTGCTCTGTTCGGCCATACACA
This sequence comes from Streblospio benedicti, assembly GCA_019095985.1. Lineage (NCBI taxonomy): Eukaryota > Metazoa > Annelida > Polychaeta > Spionida > Spionidae > Streblospio > Streblospio benedicti. The sequence goes on from CM032665.1 coordinate 39,231,335, forward strand.
CAATCCGTGAATTTTACATATGACGTGAACTCCCAGTTGGAGTGGTCACTAAATTTCATGTCACAATACTAATGACCCACTAATGAACAATAATCAAAATATACATGTAATACATATATTTTTGACCTATTAAGAGGACTTTCCTGGAACCACAATGTGTACTATGTAGGTCAAGCAGCATCTACTATTCACTGGCATCATGATGGTGCCTTCTGATACCAAGGAATCATACACTCTAATATACACCGTTTCCCTATTTCTTTATTTTACTAAAAGCTTAATCTAGATTCATACAATTTTGTTCTAAACTTTTATCAGATTAATCGTCCACACCAAATGATTGGATGAAATATTTTTTACCTTCATGCCCAGTTTCCATCCTATTTAAAAATTATACAGTAGTTAATTTCTCACCAAAGCGATAATAGGTATTGAGGATTTTCCTCAACTATGTATCCTATTTATTGCAATGACAAATCACTGAGAAAAAGTCACAAATCCAGCATAAAACCCCTGATGTTGACAACATTTTATGGAATGGACCTGCACAATGGTAACTCAGTGCAGTCCATGATAACCGAAATTTATAATATAAATCCTATAAGGGATCATTTCTTTGAGTAATAATTTTTGTATGTATACACTCTCATAATATTATGACTTCCTTATTCACAAAATTAAATCAGTAAAATTGATATATAATGAAATAAACAAATATGAGGAATATGAATAAGACTAGTGTGTATGAGCAAGATGAAGCAAGTTTATGAATATAAAGTAATTACTAATCTCATAGGGGTCGGTCTGTCTGACAGTCTTTTATCCCGTTCCCATCGAAATCTGCCAGATATGTAAATGGGCTGCCTATCAAAACAACAATTTTAGCACCAAATTTGAGAAAAAATGGAAACAAGAAAACGTGTGTCAGTTAGTTTTCAGGGTGATGATGATGTCCTTCAACACATAGTTCCAATCAACGAAACTAAGAAACGTAAGAGGGTGTATGATATTTTTAGACTCTGGCATTTAATATAATTATAGTTTAAAATCTAAGACCCAATAGAGTAAGTTGCACAGACTTTGTCAGTGACAGTGTGACTTGAATTTGAGTGAATACTCCGCAGCCATCAATTTTTTATGATTATAGCCGAGGGAGGCCACGTGGTGTTGGTACATGGACCTCCAGAGGCAGGCTAGGTAGCCTACTGAGCCTCGATGTTGTGGAGGGATCACACTAACTATAGTTTTCAAACTAGGTGAGTTCTTTTTACGTGCAGAGGGGTGGCTTTCCTCTACAAAGGGACACGCCTTTTAATGAGGCTTCCGAACCTCGGGCTTGGTATCGCCACCGTCTTGTATGATATACTAGACAGCAGCGTCAGCAGCGACACGCTGTGTGGAAATTGGGAGTACAGTGGCAGACGCACAACGTAACCCTTTGGCGCCACGAAGTCTGCCGAGGCCGGGGCGCGAACTTACGACGCAGGAAACTCCTGTTTGTCGGTCGTACGCACTAACCACTGTACTTTAACGAAGACCACGACAGTAACTTGTGTTGTAAATTTCTCCTTTTTCACAGAACCCTGGAAACCCAGGTGGTACATAGGAATTTTAAAAACTCGTAAAGTTTTGAAGTTTGAAATGTTGTGTAGCTATATATAATTGTAAAATGTTGTTCTGAAACATTGTTTTAAATGCTGTGGTAAAAACTGAAGCAATACAACAGCTTATGTGTGTGTATTCTGCACAATGAACCAGCCTCTGGTTCTCATAAGGCCTATGTTAGCTTTATCGGCACATGTCAGACGTAACAGGCCTGCAATGATAACGATCTGAGAAGCATGATGGTGCGATCTGTAACAGCTGGGTTGGAGTGAATTATTGGGATGATTTTCCATCCAACATAAGTTTATATCTGCACTATGACAACTGTATTATTCTTTGCAGTACCCAAGACGAACATATACAAAATCACCAAACACATCTAACACATATTGTGATGAACAGACTGAATTATTGACATGTATTGTTGCCATGTGTCAACGCTGAACACCCGGTTCTAGACAATGTGACCAAAATCAAATGACTTTTGCATAGCCAGACCATTAAATGATAAGGATGACCGTTTGATTATGGATGTTTTATCTTTCATATGGTTAAATTTCCTGAGGGTGCTAACAGAGTTATAGCTAAATCTTGTTTTGTATGTCATGTAAACATGCCCGCCAGTGAACTCAAACTTTAAATTTATATGGACTGTATCATCTTTATATTAAGACGTACAATAGCATATTTGATATTGTTGAATGCAGAATTTTATTGACTTTCCAATGAAATTCTCAAAATCAAATGTCAAGTAAAAAATTATTTGGAAATTGATTTTATTAAATCGCCTTGTCATGCTACTATGTCATGCATGGACGCATGAGAAAAAAGAGTTGATAAATGCTAGCAGACTGGTCTGTGGAACCATCTGATTGGACCGACGTAATGATGTACAATAACGTAATTTTGGTAGTATATTTATGGACAAAATGTATGTGTATCAATCAATAACCTTAAAAAGTCTTTTAGAGTAGACTAAGTTGTTTATAATTAATACAGGGGGATCTGTATATGACTAGTTCAGTGCTGTAGATTGCGCATAACTACCAAGGGTCAGGGAGACTTATAGTAAAACTTGTACTTTGTGATTGCTGTCCAAATACACATTTGTGTAAATGAACATTAAGCATACTTTTTATGACCAGCCCAATAAACTTTTGAAAGTGATACTAGTATGTAAATATGTAGATCTATGTAATGTAAATGTAAAAGTTATCCGTTTGCCTTGCAGCTGTCAAGCAATCCCGAGCAAGTTCTAGCCGCTCTAATAAAAGAGTGAGTATCGCACCACAAGAGGATTTAGGAGCTGATGATCAAGAAACTGAAGATGATGTTTTCAAGCCATCAAATGGTAACTTTAAAAATATAAAGTTAGCCCTTATGAAATTATGCATTGGTGAAAGTCCACCAGAGTAGAGACAAATATTAGGCATTTGTCTTTGGTATAGATTATATGTATCAAACTTTGACGTACGGTAAGTGCTGGACAAGTAATCTCTCATGGTTAACATGTACTTAAACTGATTAATCAGGGACTGTGGTCCTCGTTAGTACAGTGGTTAGAGCGCACAACCAACAAACAGGATTTGCCTGCGTCGTAAGTTTGCACCCCGGCTTCGGCAGACTTCATATCGCCAAAGAGTTGTGTCGTGCATCTGCTACTGTACTGTCGATTTCCACTTGACGTCATGAGCTCAAATCCAAAATCGTCCAATATGCTTCTGAAGGCTACCTGAAATTTTTTAGATGAGCATGATGCAGGGACACAATGTGTCGAGACAACTGAAAAATCAGACTGATAGCATTTTTACAAATTTCTAACATGTTACAAATTATTTAAACTGGAAATTTTCTACATAGTTTTGGCTGAAGCTGATGCTGTCAGTGGCAGTGAGGTCTACGGTTTCAAAACACCGAAAAAGTCTGGATCCATGACTCTGAAAGGTAAATTTTACTGCTTACACTTGTATTACTAAGTGCGATGATGTGATCAACATCGTGATTATACTGCACTAGAATATAAGGATATTTATCAACATACCATACATGTTTTTCCAGTTACAATCATGTTCAAGAGACAAGTAAACATATTTCAAAATCATCATTGCAGTTAAGAAAATCTCATACTTTTGCACGTGTTGAATAATAGCTTGGATATAGATGGTTTAACATATTGTCGTATTTTCAGCATTCGAATCCAAACATCACGAGTTATATGTGAAAACTCTGGTCAAGTTTGATCATTTTGTCTTTCAGCCTCTGAGTCCGCACAGTGCACACCAAGAACTCCCACGACTGTCGGCACGCCTACGTCCTCTAGAACTCCCAAGTCCATACTCAAAAGATCATCGGCATATCAAGGTGTTAGCCATATATATTGAAGATCGAAAGTAAACTTTCTATAGATTTCAAAGAATAATTGTATGTTTATAAATCATTGTCTAAATGAGAATTTTTCTCATTGAAGTGGTGCATGAATTTTTTTTAAGCTTTCTAATTTTTTAAGACTTGGTATGTAAATTGAAATGTTAGATTTATTTTTGTTATAGAAACTGGCCAAACTCCTGTTAGGAAAAGAGGCAAAGTGCGTCAATTGAGATTGGCCACAAAAACGCCACAGAGACTGAGAGCACGGAACCCTCAGACAGGTAGCTGGAAAAGGGGTGTCATGTTCATGTTTTCACGCGTCTTTATTTTTACTTTTTGGGCTTATACTGATACAAAAAAATGTAATTCCAACTATGAACATTGCATTTGTAAATTTAAAGCTTACTCTAAAGTATGCGTTTAGCCTCATTTAGCTAAGAATACTTATTCAAATCTTTTGCAAAATATAGTTTTTACTGTAATCTGTTATATAGAGGTCTATATGAGTGATAATGAAGTCTTTGCTTTCAATTTGTCTAGATTTCTTTCAATGCTTTTCTGTACTTCATGTTGTGCTAGGACTAGTGCTCTGAGTCGGACTTTCAAATGACCTTCAAGTATCACTAATTTTGACCCGACATTTATTGAAAAGTATTCACCTGTGGTTAGTTGTGAAGTAAAAACATATGATGCAAAGACTATTCAAACATGAGGTGCTACTACCTGGGGATCGGCAAAATATCCCTGCATAGTTGACACGGAAATCTTGTTTGTTTTCATCAAAATACCCTATATACAGTGTGCAACTTTACTGTGACTGTTGCCAATCGCCTACCTCATGTTCTGGCATGCTAGATATTGTCAGAAAAGCCTTGGGAGACGAATAATATGATATTCCCCTACAAAATATCACAATTTCGTCAGCGCCATGTAGAAAATCAATGCGGCAGGTGCCCGCTATTTTATTGATCAAACAATTCATGGTAACACCATATAAATATTGCGATAAAACCATGCACCGGCCCTTTCAAATATAGTTCAAAGCGACAAATTATGAAATTACTAATAGCACTAGGCTAAACTATTATTGCACCTGGAGGAAACTAGTTCTGATTTTGAATTTTTCAAATGACAAAACCATCGATATTAATGGAAAGTCATTGATAATCGCCAATGGTCTGCTGTACGATGATAAATCGATATATACGTTTTATCGTCTGAGTACTACATAGGACTGCTATTTATTATCATCATTGTGGTAAATGAAGATGTTTAGTTGTTACAGCGTAGAACTTTACAATGCAATATGTGCCAGTACTCTTTTTGCAGCAGCTGACAGTTCAGGAAGTTCATCTGAGGACAGTTTAGGTTCAGACGATGATGATTCATCCTCTGACAATGAAGCTGGTGGTGTTAGGGCTTCATCATTGCCGGGGACGCCTACTACAGCTACGAAAAAGCAACATGAAGCAGGCACCAGCACACCGCGGGGAACCAGGAAAGTGGCAGGTGCTATTCTAGAATGTGTTTTGTTGGGTTTATACCAGCCTCTTATTGTGTGGTATCTAAATTGCTCTACATACTTAAATACGCTGTTTAAATGAATGAAACTTTCAGAATACCAAAAACACATCATATTGCTTCTATACATACATACTTGTTAAGCCACTGAGCGTAACCTTTAAGTTTTAAAGCTAGAAAATGAAGTGCTACTAGATCACGATCAATGAGTCCCAATGTTTACACGATGGGCAACTACCCACCAAGCTCTCAGGAGGATGGGAGCTGGGTTGGTAGTGGCCCATCTCCTTGTAAACATTGAGACTGTGATTGTGAACGAGATTTCAATACAACACTATTAAGTTTACATTGTGAATGCCTCACCTTGTGAGACATTTTAACACCATGCAACCCACTAACTTAACAGTCTGGTCAATTTTCCCCCTGCCTCTCAGCTTCAGCAGACACACCTACCCGAGTGCGTGACTCTGCTCCCAGCACACCCACCAGCTTGCGCCGGAAACAGTCCAAACCCTCCACTCCCTCCACGGCACCAGCAACGCCCTCAGCTGCAGCAGCCACCCCTGCCACCAAGCGACGGCGAAGACAGGCCAAAGAAGCAGACGAAACGGTCAAGGTGTGATGGATTGCTGTTGTTGATTTCATTTGAATAGTGGGATTGATTTACAATTACATCGGTTCAAATGCAAAACATGTACGGTAGAAGCTTCTTTAAACACCACTTGTATAGAAGTCTGACCTTATGTGGTCTCAATAGAAATGTGCTCTCTGTATAGAGGTTCATTTTGTTCTCTACGTAAGGGCTCATGACTTCAAAGAATATTTTTAATACAGAGGTGGTCTCATTATAGGTCTTAATTGGAGGTTTTACTGTAGGTAGCAAATACAAATTTGAGTTTGTTTATCCAAAATTATAAGTTAGGAATTTTTGTTGCAAACGCTAAAATAATGTACTCTGTGCTATAGGCTAATTGTGATAATTTGCTCTTGGGCAGTTGCTTGGCATTGCTTGCTAATACGACTTAACTTTGAAAATGTGTCACTACCCCAAGCATTTCCTAACGATAATGCAGAACTACATTGTTATCACTGATTCACAGAAAATGTTGTATTCTACTTCCTGTTTCTGTATCACCGACAGACGACGATGGTAGAGGACTACTTCTCGGCGCAGGCGGGCGGGCGCACATCGGACCACACACTGGCACGCCTTGAGACACCGCGCATGGACCAAGAGGCTCTTAATGAGGCACTCGAAGGAGCGGTACTACCATACAGGTGAGATCAGCACGTAGCAGACCGTAACACGTTCTCAGAGAAAACGTTTCACATTGCTCTGTTAAGTAGGTTAGTGAATGCTACCGTGAGTGATGAACACCATGCTTTACATTAACAATTGTTGTGCAGAACCCAGGGAGTTGAGAAAGGCAATATTGTGTGACCAGGTATGAAAAAACTGATAACCGTGAATTTCACATTTCATTAATGATTTATGTAGAAGGATAATGAAGACACAAATAATAATATTATGGTTATTCATTGTAACATGTAATTTTTTCTATGTATTTAAAACTCTGAGCTGAGTGTAAATTCTATTGTTACCTACTAGCTATTTGTGTTTGTTTTTCAGTAAAGAGAGAGCAGCTTTATTTGAGGAATATCGTCAGAACTTTGACAGATGGATGTATATGCTATGGTACGTTAACAGAGAATGATAGAATGATATGAATTAAAACTCTTTTGTTATGATTTTTTTGTAATATGTAACTGATTGAAACTTCTTATTATACCCATTGGCTATACTCATCAGTGTTAGAAGTTAGAAAAAATAAGGATTTGGGTCGTAGAACGTTGAGGACTAAATGTTGAAGCATAGTAGATTGTCTGTCGGTCAAGCAGTGTCTATTCTAGGATTGTAAAAATGTAGGCTAATATCCATCCCCCATCCAAATTCCTGTGTGTAAAAAGTAGGGTAGATTTCTGTTCAAAATAAGGAAATCATGGAATAGAACATCTTTTATCAAACACAAATAATATGTGTATGACATTCCTCCTATAAACACATGGATATTTTTACAACTGACGGGCGACCCTATTCCAAGTGTTTATATAATTTTTATCATGTAGCTCCGGGTACAACCTGCTGTGCCACGGCCTCGGCTCTAAACGTGACCTACTCGAGGAGTTCACGAACTCTCACCTTGCCAACTTCAACCACCTCGTCATCAACGGATACTTCCCTAGTCTCACCATCAAAAGTGTAAGTTGTGGACCCCTATCACGTACATGCTTTTTATGTCTATCACGCTGTTCTTTTAAGCGTGTAGTATGAGTCAATAAACACAAAAAACAGTGATGTTTGACATATAGAAATTGATGGTTAGTGCCAGGTTTATGTACATTTTGTGGTCAATTGTCAATTATACTCCTGGGCTCGATATGTCATCTGCTTACAATGTTTCACAGGTGGCCATGTTGAAAGTATAATGAATGAAACAAAAGAAGCTTTTTACTGTAACATACACAAACCTGCTGTTTTTTTCTTTCATGCAACATATACTGTACATTGTTGTGCAAAATATGTTGCACATTTAAACAGGTATTGAATAAGGCACCTCGGTTCAAAGCCCATGTAAAATGTTGGTATTAAAAACAAAATTGATGAGTTAAGTTGACTGCCCCTGGCGTTGTTTTATTCATTGCATGGAATGGAACAGTAGCATTGAAAAACAGTAAACGGTTGAAGGCAATTTCATGCACTAAATATGTACATATATATTCTCTACTGTAGATAACAATGTTAGTTGATTATTGCACTGATTTGAATATTGCAGATACTAAATGGAATCACTGAGGACATACTTGACCACAATGGCAGCTTCAGAAACCCTCTTGACCAAGTCGATTTCATCAAGAAGTATTATGAAATGGAAGGTCAGTGTTTTTTTTCATTTCATTGTTTGTCTTATATCATATTTATATTATTACGACACTTTACATTAATGGGTAAAATATGATGGTAATATTAAGCATTTCTCTTCACATGTTTCCAAACACGAGTTTCTTACTGGCAGTGTACAAAAAATGGTAGCCATTGTTTAACAAAGCTAAATAAAACACCTATTAACTACTGTCGGAAAAACACATAAGAATCAGAAATGTTAAAATTGATTGTCTTGCAGATGAGAGCCTCTTTCTGGTAGTGCACAACCTTGATGGCCCCATGCTGCAAAGTGAGAAAGCCCAGACTGTGCTGTCGACTCTGGCTGCATCTCGCAACATCCACGTGGCAGCCTCGGTTGACCACATTAATGCCCCTCTCAGTGAGTCGCGCGCACACATGAAAAGTATAATCTAGTCTGAAACATATTAGGATTAACAATAAATACCACCAGGTTAATACAAATAATGCTGATGACAACGGATTCAAAAATAATTCAATATTTCGGTTTAACTCTCCCAAGAAATGACAAAACAATATAAACACTATGTTGTTTGACAAAGAATATGGGGTCGCCACCATAGGCAATTGCATCAATGGATTTGATCTTCATTTGAAATTGACTTTGAAAGTTCTTTTAATTATAAGCTTATATGTTCCATAACTCATATCTATTGATACAGTTGTCTTTGGTCGCCACAAAAACTTAGTCAAAACTTCAGAAGTCTGCTTAAAAGTATATTTTATTCATGGCCATTTACTCCGAAGTGTTAATCACCTTACAATGATGCCTTCTGTTTTAAAATGTTTCCTCCGCAGTCTGGGACCAGTCTCGCTGTTCGCGTTTCCACTTCCTGTGGTTGGACGTGACGACGTACGCCCCCTACGTGGAGGAGACGGCATACGAGAACTCGCTGCTCGTGTCTGCGGGTGGCGGTGCGCTCGCACTCAGCTCACTCACTCACGTGATGCGCTCATTGACGCCCAACGCACGTGGAATCTTCTTCCTGCTGGTGAAGTACCAGCTCGAGCATGCGGACGATGGCAATTACAATGGTGCGTTAGACGTGGATGATGATATTTCACGTGTCTGTTGAATTTGCCACTTTTTATTTTGCCGAACGGGCACGGTAGCTGTTCGTACGACCCCTGTAATCATACTTTAGTGTATTGTGTTTTTGCTTCCTGTTATCATCGCTGGTAAGAGATAGCAGTTAGAATGAGAAGGAAGAATCAGGTGATCTGTGTGTTTGTGTTCATTTGTGCATGAGTGTTTTTATATACGAGTTAGCTCATCCAAGGGAACTTTTTTCTGTTTTCTGTGCATTAAGTTTTCACATATTTTTTTTTATTGTTTGCTTTACTTCACTAACCTAGTATGTATTTTTTTTCTTCAAATTATTATTTTGAGATTTGTATCAATGAAAGTATAATGCTTTTACAGGTTTGGCGTTTCCCGATCTGTACCAGAAATGTCGAGAAGCGTTCCTTGTGAACTCTGACCTCACTCTCCGTACACAACTCACTGAGTTCCGCGATCACAAACTCATCAAGACACGCAAAAACTTTGATGGAGTCGAGTATCTTACTGTTCCGTTGGATGCAGCCACGTTGAAGGAGTTCTTAGATTCTCAAGAAGATAGCTAGTGGACAGTGCATAAATAGTAATAAGTGTATGGACTAATCTCACCCAGGTGATATCTTGAAAACAGAACAAGTTTTACTACTGCATGATTACAAAAATGTAGTTATTCCTGGTATTTAATTGTGAATGTCTGTGTGCCAATTTACTGCCAATCGCTGCATTTTGACTGCTTACGTAAAGACGTTTTCTGGGAATGGATGACGTCAGAACATCTGATGTGAAATGCCACCCTCATGAAAAGGGTCCATACGGCCTTAAATGTTTTGTTTCTTCTGTGCATCCTGCTTGACATATTTATTTTTTGATACTAGCCACATCAATTATGTACAGAACATCAATGAATGCTTCATAGTCAAATCTACCAATGATACTTTATTTCAAATTGGTTGGATAAGTAACTGCCATTTTACATCCCAAAACACAGCTTTTCCTCCATAACTTTTTCAATGTAACCCGATTTAGTAAAATTTCGATGTTTGGCGTAGAGTAAAAAAGGCTTGCTGTGGTGGTAACATCCTTATCCAGAATGTGTTTTATTAAATGATAAAATGTAAATACAATGTATTATGCTTGTTTCGAGGAGTATTCGCAACACTTCCAGAAATGTAGTATGATGTCCAACGTCTATATTGTTACATCATATGTACAGTATGTGTATGTGTATCATTATGGAACTTTTAGGTGTGATGTTAAAGTTCAGTTATGGTATAATATTTTATTAGTCCAACTGTCAGTAACCATGGTACATGGTGCTCAAACTGCTATTTAAACGGCAAAAATAATTACGAGACTAATATATTGTAAAATTTTCAATTGTACATGTACTTGATATCTATATGATCATGTAATTTTAATTTTTGTAACATTATTTTCTACCTCATGACCTGTATATATGTATCTGTTGAATTTGTAGATATCATGCATTATTGCAGAACTTATAATTTAAGAATGACGTTGCTCAACACCCCCTTGCCTCGAACTATCAAGCAAATGTTACTACGGGTATTACATATGATTCCTTATAAACATCTTTTTGTATAGAATCATTTTCAAAGACATTGATCTTGTCTAATCGTCTCTCTATATGTATACTTTACACTTTGGATCACTTGTTCTTAAATAAAGAATGGCTTATAATGTGTATGGGTTATTGATGGGTTGATCTATAGAATTTGCCAAAACCTTATGTGATAATGTACCTTTGAGCACTTAGTAAATAATATAAAGTTGTTTGAATTTACATGTCCATATTCAGATAAGCTTACTTTGATAAGACTTTGATATTTACTTTTCTGTTGTCTAGATATCCTATTTTTTTTTCCATATTTGTCATGCATAATATATTATATAGTTGGAAATGTATAAAATTATGAGACTACTGGCAAATTGTATATGTCATTTTGTAAACTTATTTGAAGTTTTATTCCAATTATGACTTAATTCCAGTTACTCTTAATTGTTGTTCCATATCTTACTTTACTTCCATTGTCATATTACTACTCTGTGGGTTACTCTTGCTTTCCTGAAAAAAATTATGATGTTATGCAAGTTGTTTTGTCTCACTTATATGCCTGACTACGTTTATTATGTATATTTATTAGTCACATTACAAAGTCATGATTCTTCTTGCCCAATATTTGTTATGAATCTGACTCGAGGTTTATGTGTTTTTAAATACAAGATGCAAACGGGGTATGTATAGTGTGATGACAAAAATCAATCATAATGTCTAGAATTATCACTAGTGTGGAGAACTTTATTCATTGAATTACCATATTATGATATTAATTTTCATGTTAAAATCCTCAATACTAAAATATTTTTGCCTTGAATGCAGATAAAGTTTTTGTAAAGAAAAAGCATAAAAATGAAATATTGTAGTTTATTTTTAAGACTGACAATATTTTGTTCACTGATTTTTACTTAAAATCATCAACTTTCAATTTTCAAATATGTCCTGATAGATTAACTTTAAATTGATAAATTTATTTTATTGTGATTTAGAATGTATATTGCTTGTACATTTGATAATAAATATGTAACAATGTCTTTATGTATTACTTCAAAAACATACACATTGATATTTTTTATACTGCATGGGAATTGTAACTCACAAACTGACTACATATTCCTTTAATATTGAATAAAATTACTTGAGATTCTACACATTTTAATTATAATTTCAACCTGTTACTAGTACTTTGGGTAAAATGTCCTTCACTTAAATGAGGTTACTAATTTGGGGGGAAATCGGTTTTGTGCAAAACACAATTTAATGGCAATTGTCAATCTCCATACAATTGGAACCATTTTGCGATGGAAAATACCGTCCTCAAAGAATAATCTCCTCACAACCTGCATGGACCAAAAATCATGACATTACATTAACATGCATGCGTAAAAAAAAAAAAATCATAACATGATTTATTTTAAAATAAATTTTTCATGATGATTTAACTGTTCTTTATATATTTTTTTAAAATTCATCTTAAATGAGGGTTTGGGTAAAATGTCCTTCACTTAAATGAATTGGATACAATTCTAATGGCAATGAAAAATATACCCTCAAAGAATATACCTGCACGGACCAAAAATCCATTCTTTTCACATGGGTAGAAGCCCGTAGGGAGAAGCCAAATGAGACTAATGAATGTCCATTCTGTTCACCTTCATTGTTTACTTATATATAACTCAGACTAATGAGTGTCTGTTCTTTTCACCTTCATTGTTTACTTATATATAAGTAAACAATGAAGGGGGAAAGAATTGACCCTCATCAGTCTCAGTTGGCTTCTACCCTCTACGATGCATGTGCCCGTGAACATTATCAACACGTCCCAGAAGTAAGAACATAACGTACCCGTCAAATGTGATACGTCCTACGTCACACTGTAAAGAGTTCGCGGAACACGACATTTTCTTAGAAAAGACTATAAACAACTGCATGCAGTTGTTTTCTTTCCAAAATATAATATATGAAAACATCTCATTTTGTAACTCTCGTGGTAAATATAATACAACATACAGATACTGGTTTATCTACACAACTTGTTTTTAAACTATTCAAATATATCGTAACATGTATTGATATGCTGAGGCACAGCCGTGTGATATACAGGCTTTTACAGCTCAGATTTCGCGTTCCTTGTGGGCTGTGGCGGTGGCCCGGGGGCTGTGGGCCTTAGGGAACGACCATAACTAATGATACGGGCGGGGGGCAAAATTAATTATCTAAAAGTGTGAGGGTACTGAACTTTTTCTTCAAGCCCCCCAAAATCAAGGTATCAACTTAGCCGTATAATATACAGCATATGTTCGTTCCTGAGCGTCTCTCTCAGTATACAGGGTATTAACTCAGCTCTACGTGTAGGGCTAGGTATCAACTCAGCTCTACATGTAGTGGCTAAGGCATGATGTCCTAACATTTTAAGTTAAGCGACCAAATGATCTAGACATCCTACGTACTACTAGTCCTAGCCCCTGGCTTTAATGGTGGGCTTTAATGGTAGGCTTACGGGGGCAATGTATAGCAATATGCACTTTAGGGCAAGGAGGAATTTCTAACACGAACATTAGACCTATGGCTATGATATTGGTCCTTGTCCGTAACGGGTGTATATATATATCTCATCATTATCAATTGACGCCGTGAAGCCTACACTAGGGCTTAATTAATCCTGCATTCTCTTGATGAGGTAGAGTCAGTCTTCAATTGCTTTTCACCTCCAGTGGATATAGTGGCTAAAACGGTGACACAAATGAGTTTTACTGCTAGTACACTCAGTGAGTGGTAGTGGTGTGAACTTGTAACGTCACACTCACAACATGGCTGTGGATGTATTTAGAAAAAATAAAAACAGTAAGTTAAGTAAGTAAACAAGACATGTACATGTATGTGCATTGGAGTTTGCAATGGAACAATCAGTCAAAGGCGGTGCATATATCGTATATGTACAACCATCCAAGGGCTCATCTCGATGTTAATACCTGCAATTAATGGGCACCCCCAAATACCAAATTTTAGAAAATTGAAATGCATATGTGAAAGGCCATATATACAAAAGCCCATCTACTAATAGACAGTGTTTCAACTATTGGGGTTTGGGTGGTTGTATATATTAATATAAAGTAATATGTGTAAATGTATAATGAATGTAATATGAATAATAAGATAACCAGCTTATTTTTTAATAAACAGTACCCCTAGTCTTAGTGTAATCTTGAGTGTCCTATAAATATAGATCAATATGACTTATCATTTCATAACAATGCAGGAATAAGCCGCAACCAAAGATCACCTATGCATCGCCTTATTTGCACAGTGCTCAATCGACTTGCACCATAACAGGCAAAGCCAATAACATGCACTGCTCCTCCCATGACGTGCCTTAGCAACATATAAACTAAAATTAACATGACTGACATTCTGTTTCAGTGAGGATTAATAAACAATAATCAGTTAATATTCAATGCGTATCAGATTTAAGAAGTAACATTACAAGATGTCCGAAGGCGAAAATGTTAAAGTTGCAGTTAGGGTTCGCCCTTTTATATCCTTTTAATTGATGTTATTACAGTAAATGTAGTTATGTTTATCCTAAATTATTAACAACAGTGGTATTATTTAAGGATAGAACGGATATTGATTTGTGACATTGGGTTGGTGAATGAGCATTGTATTTCTGGATATCTATAGCAGATTTAGAATCACGTGTAATAGTTATTGTCAATATTACATGCATGACTCACTCATTTTGAAGAATATCGTTACTTTGCATGTAATCAATATATTATGTTTTGATTTTTTTTTTGTGGGTTGGGGGTGGGTGGGAGGGGGATGGGAAAGAGGGGGTGTGGCCGGGTTGTCAAATTTAAATGTTTATCATTGCTTTATAACTTGTTATTCCATAATCTATAAAAATAAAATCCTAAAAACTTGTTAAACCATCATAAAAATGGGGTTTTTACACACTATGAAACAAGTTAATTTGAAGTTTATGACTTGCAAGTATCAGGTATCACTCAATTTATTTTCTTTTTATCTGCATTTTTATCATGTGCAACCAGCTTTATGTATATTAAAAATATTGTGTTGTCCATATAAAGAAGATCTCTTTTCGCATTCTACAAATGTTAGATATTTGATACAATATATACCGCACATGAACTATACATGGTATGGACATTTTTACCACCGCAGTCTATAATGTTTATGAATATTATCATAAACATGAAATAAGATTAGAAAACATTCACATTATTGGGTTTATACAATACAGGTACTTTGTATAATATATCAGTGGTGCTTTTGATTTATTTAGCCTTTCCATGAAAATAAGGGACGATAAGTTCAAAATGTGATAGAAAAAAAAAAACAGTTTAACTATTAACATGCCATTTATGTTCATCATGTTCCTTAACCGTTGTTCACAATAAGAGAGAGAGGGAGAGGAAAGCGAAACTCATTGTTGAAATGACAGGCAATCAAACCATCCTAAATGACCCAGACGATCCAAAGGCTAAACCACGCAAGTTTGCCTTCGACTTCAGTTATTGGAGTCATGATGGTGCTAAAGAAGATGCAACTGGCTACTATTCAGGAGATCCAAGCCATCCTAATGGCAGTAAATTTTGTGACCAGGTATTATACATTTTTTTAATACAAATATGTAAACCTATTAAATTGCCTAATTTAATTAATAAATTTGCTTTGAGTCAGTTTTGTTGAGAACTTACATGAATAGACATAACGGTATATGCACTTGATCTTAACGAAGGAATAGATTAGAAAATTAAAGCTTTTTTTAAAATTGATCATAATGTTTTCTTTTGGAAATGTTTGCCAAATGTGATTTGTTCATAACCAAGTTGTAATGCCTTCCCGAAACTTGTATACAATCAATATCTTGGAGGCCGTGTAAATATTACGTAAACTTATTTGGTTTATTGCTAAGTTACGCTGCACACAGGTCTATTACCCATTTTTTTACACAGTCATAATTTACAACAGACGTATATATGGTTTCAAATGTCAATATGTAGGTCACGATTTAGAACACAGGTTTCGCCTTTTATTTTTGTTCCTTTATCTGTGCTCCTGTCTACTAAAGTGTCTGCACAATGCATAGAGATACAATAGGAGCCTTTTGAAACTTTTCATATTAATTGATTTAAATAATTTTTATTGTTTTCTTGTTATTACATGGTAATGCATAGTAATATGGAATAGAAATAATCATTAATCATATTCATCGAAATTCTTAATCTCCAATGTTTCATATAATATGTTTATTAAGTACTACATATACATGTACAAAATGTATATAGTAAAGATATTTATTAGATATTTTTGCACTGAATGTTTCATAAATGCAAATTTTCATTTAGTGCTTTGATTTAACTTAAAAGATGACCCCCACGAGCTTGAAAAGTTTAATATTTATAATTTCTAAATTTTGAATCTATATTTCATAAAAGCTAAAAAAACGCATAAGATTAAATAAAAAGCCATAAGTAAAACCGATACACTACAGTGCGAAACATTTCGATATATTTGAATTGTAGTTTAACTGTTTTATTCTATGAAATAAGTATTTTTCACTATTTATTCTGAATGTTATATCAATTTTATCCAAAGTATGTGTAAAATTATAACTATTTTTTTTTCAAGATTTATATTATATATTTTAAAGACAGTTTTCCCCATCTGAACTTCATAATGTTCAGCATGTCTCTCTTTTTTTATTGTAGAAAACGGTCTTCAATGATTTGGGTAAAGGAATCTTAAAAAATGCATGGAATGGCTTCAACTCAACATTGTTTGCTTATGGTCAGACAGGGGCTGGGAAGTCATGGTCAGTGGTGGGATATGGTGTGAATAAAGGTTAGAAAGCTACCACTATGCAGGTTTTGTAATCAACATGAATGACATAGGTTTCAGTAATATTAGAAATGATTAAATTGTAATAAGTTTTAATATGATGTATATGTCTTAGTTTGAGTGGGATGAATGAAAAGCTCACAAGGCAAGGGCTGCATAACCTTGATAATTTTACGTGTAACGAGATTTTTCATCTAACGTAAAAACATCGGCAACTCCATGTGCCTGCACTGAGGGACGTTCTCATAAACAAACTTTTTGCTACATAAAGTTAATTGTGTAAAAGGATAAATGAACATAAATGTTAACAATATCAATTTCATACTCTTGCTCCACATGCAAAAATCATTCCAAACATATCAAACTATTTTGAAAATAAAGCAGACCTGAAAATAATGTTATATTGTTAGTAATTTGATATTTAATGATTTCAATTGTGTTCTATCCTGCAGGGATTGTACCCATGTATTGTGACACACTCTTCAATGAGATTGAGGAGAAGAAGAAAGAAGGAGGAATGGAATTCGAGGTGCAGTTCTCAATGCTGGAGATCTACATGGAAGAAGTGCGAGATTTGCTCAATCCATCCAAAGACAAAGGAGGCCTCAAGATAAGACAGCACCCCAAAAAAGGCTTCTATGGTAAGCGAATTAGTGTACTTAGTTATGAAAACAAATTGACAAAAATCACAATTTACTAAGGTAAGAAACAAAATGAATGACAGCTATACTGGAAGGCTATTTCAGAGATCTATAAGTGTGTAATGTAATAATTGTAGCTGAGGGCCTTAAAACTGCTGCTGTGGCTAACTATAAACATATAGAAGCCAAGATGGAAGAAGGAACAAAGAACAGGACAGTTGCCTCAACCAACATGAATGCCACAAGCAGCAGAGCTCACACCATTGTGGGCATCACATTTATGCAGAAATTCAAGAATGCAGCTGGTCAAGATACGACAAAGTCCTCAGTTGTCAATTTAGTTGATCTTGCTGGAAGGTAAGGAAATGATATCACCTAGATCATATATTGTTTTAGAAATATTAAAACTCCGTTATAATTGTGTCGCTTCAGTAGCTGAATCAGAGCCTTGTGTTTGTTTTGTTTGTAATTATGTACGTAGGTGTCTGAACAAGGTAGAGCCAGAGCGTTTACTGGTGAATCGATTTTGTTCAAACTTTACACAACTATGTGGTATGAACTTTGAAGCCACACCGAAGTGATTTGATTTTGAGCACTTTGCCAATTAAGGTATGCTTTTCACAGGACCATTTTCGGTCCATTTTCAGCATTTTCTGCAACAACTTTTTCTGTTTTAATGCTTTGATTTCAAAGTGAAATTTTTTTAATGCCCATGAGTCAATGTTGTTTTAGCTACGCTGTCCTCACTGAGCACTTTTGATCTAGTTATAACTGTACTTGTGTATCTTCAATTAAAAGCATATATGGCTTAATTAATATCCACTGATACGGTATACATTTATACTGTATATATGACCTATAAATGACCATCTACTTTTAATACTTATAGTAATTTTGAAAAATTATCAAGGGTTAGTCTTTTTACAAGAATCTTTATTTACATTGGACTTTAAATAGTTCAAACTTTGAGGTGGAACTTTTCATGGGTGTTGGTACTCTGATGAATATTGAAGGCATTTTGAAAACATGGGTAAATTTTTTAGAATATTTCATACAGATTGATTATGTGTTTCTTGTACTTGCCCATTTTGAATGAATAGTAAAGTACAAGAAATATATCACTGACTTTGAAATCCTTTCATGAATACGTTACAAAAGTTGATATGCTCAGTAGATTAGGGCATCCATCATCAAGGGTGGTTTGACATTAATTGAAACATATACTCACACATTCTAATGATTTGACAAATTTATGCTCTCACATAATAGTTTCTAAAAGTATAATATAGATTAGCAACAAAGGTGTAACATTGTAAATGAGAAAGGTATATGGCATAATGAACACAGTAGTAAAATATCACATTATTCATGACCAGTGAGCGTGCAGATAGCACAGGAGCGACAGGGGCTCGGCTCAAAGAGGGCGCTGCCATTAACCAATCCCTGTCCTCTCTAGGCAATGTCATATCTGCCTTAGCAGATATATCTAATGGTAAAAATGTCAAAGGTGAGCAACCATGGCAAATAAGCTTACTTAAGTGTTTGGATTTGGCCTTGATTCGTTTTGTTTCCTGTTCCTTTGTAAGTTTACTATTTTTTTAGAGTCCCGTTGAAGAACACTTTCCCAATGCTGCCTCATTTTCCTGTTGGTTGGGCATTCATTGTTAAGCTGTTATTGTTGTTGTGTTGAAAGTTTGTATTGAAAAAATGTTCATCTTGTAGCGAACGTGCAGAAAGCACTGGTGCCACCGGAGATAGATTAAAAGAGGGAGCGGCGATTAATCAGTCTTTGTCAGCTCTCGGTAACGTTATTGGTGCTTTGGCTGATCGGTCAGAGGGTAAACGTGTCAAAGGTACAGAATTTCATAATTTGAGATGCAAAACAATTTGATTTCCATAAAAATCTCACAAGTAAAAAAGTGAAATAAATTTTCAATTTAAGAATGCATTAATCTCTATGTTTTATTCATTTTGATTGAAATGTTAAGTGATACTGTAATTCATGAAGCCATACTATATAAGCTTTATTACGTTTACGTTTTATTCCATACCATTATATACAGCTTTTTATATACACTTTTTCCATTGGATAAATGTGGTTTCAATGATTTTTTTTTTTTTTTTTCAATGATTTATATTTTATGTCTTTCCAGTCCCCTTCAGAGATTCCTCTCTAACAAAGCTGCTTAAGAATGCTCTTGGAGGAAACAGCAAGACAATCATGATAGCAGCCATTAGTCCTGCCGACATTAACTTTGAAGAATCACTTGGAACATTACGATATGGTAATATGATTTTATAATGTAGGAAATACTGTGTAGTTAATACTAAAGAAGTACTTAAATGTGAGACCAGGGCCTGTAATATATGATGGTACCTCTTTTGATTGAAATCTAAATCTAATCTAATCTAAACCGGGTCTCGATTAGGCACTTGTCCGCTTGCATTGACAATTAGAAATTCAACTTTTAGCAGAAAGTTGATTTTTCATAAACGATAAGTATATTACTAGGGGTACTCATCCTTTAGATAACTAGAATTTCCCACCAAATCCTGACCCTTGATATATCGAAAAAGCTTTTTTTTGTATTCATGGGGAATTCCATATACATGTACTTATTAACTAGAAAGTACATACCATTTCAGCTGACCGTGCTAAGCAAATCAAATGTAAAGCTGTGGTGAATGAAGATCCAACAGAAAAGCTGATTCGGGAGCTAAAGGCAGAGAATGAGAAGTTGAAGAAGATGCTAGAGGGAGGCGGTGTTTCCCTGCCCTCAGGAGATGAGGAAGATGCGGATGAGGTGGCAGAAATGTCTGCTGCAGGTTTGGCATTATCAATTTTCTTATCTAGCAAATACTGCAATACAAGAGGATTTTGGTGCTATTTAATTTTTCGTTTTCGTTTTTGAACCATCAATTTGTTTTGCAGCCATTTAATTTAGTATTATGGAATATATATGGGTTGAAATATTTGCTGGCGATTAAATGTGACAATTTTGTAATTAACCATGCATTTGTGCCAGTACTTTCGTTTTCATGGTAAATGTATACCATTTTCAAGTTAAACTTTTTCACATGTTCAGGAATGTAATGAAGCTAGTAAAGTATTATTTAATTTCTGAAAATACAAATATTGAATGTTGATAACTTGAACTGAATCACCTTCTCATGATTTTGCTATAGATAAAGAAGCTTTGAGGAAAGAAATTGAAGAAGATTACAAAGCGCAGTTAGAAGAAAATGACAAGGAAGTTGAAGAGTTGAAAAAGAGCTATGAAGAAAAGTTAAAGCAAGCCACAGAAGAGGGTGCAGCTAAATTGGTATCTTGCATATTTCTTGCAGTTCAGACAATTATGATATCAATATATTTTTCATTTGATAGCTTAGAATTGTTGTGCTGAAGATGCATATAATTTAGTACTTCCTTTTATGTAAGTATATCGAAGGTCAAGGATTCCTTTAACTGACAGATAACATTCTTCAGGCTGAAATCACTGCACAGAAAGAAAAGCAGCAGACTGAACCACACATGTACAACATAAACTTTGATCCTCAGCTGAGTGGAAAGATTGTACATTTCTTTGATACTGATGTAAAGAAAATTGGCAACAGCCAAGGGGATCCAAGTGACATTGTTTTACATGGCCCAAAGTAAGTATCCATTGAATTGTAAAAAATTGCTTTTCTTTACATATCAATGCATCTGCCCAGTGATACCGTAGAACGCTTCTACAAAAATAGCTTCTACCAATAGATTTTAACTAAAAATTAACACTTAAATCTGACAATATAGTTGAAATGAGTTGAAATTATGGTTAATTTGATTACCATGATATTCTATGTACATGTATGTTAAAGAAAAATCTTAGAATTCTGGTTTGTAACTGAAATGAGTTTTTTCTCTATTCATTCAAGATTTAGTAAAATACATCTACCAGTAATTGATTTTATTATATTATTTATATCAATATTTTTAGTGTCCTTCCTGAACTGGCAGTCCTCACAAAAGACGGTGACAAGTTCTTTATAGAGATGTGTTCTGCAGAGGGGCGTTTATTAGTCAACGGTCATCAAATCAAAGAGAAAACGCAAGTGAGTATGATGGGGTCACCTGATTTTTGAGTATAAGCTTCATTCTTTAGAAGATCAATGGGATTTTCGTTATTCTGTCTTACCTTGTAGAAAATGGCAAAACTACATGTAGTATTGTGTTCACAAGTCACTAAATCGAGCAGTCTCAGGCTTTTTTTTTTTAAAGTTCAAATTAAAAAAGTATATCCCAGTATTTTGGACTTTCACAGTATTATGGTTTGCATTTAAAAGAGGGTAATAATGTAACAAAAGAATGATACTATATACACAAGTTGGTTTTGCACATAAAAAATTAAGAAAAAGGTTTGATATCTGTGACTTAACTATGATGTGCATTGGTGGCATATTATATGGGTAGGAAAAATTATCTGTACTTTGGGAAACAAAGACGTTAAATAGGATTTGATTGATTCAAATATGGTTTTAGATTCACCATAACGACCGATTGATGTTCGGACAGACTCAGATGTTTGTTGCATGCATACCCAAGGAACGTGATGCATCCAAGAAAAAGTATGATGATGTCCAATTTGAAATGTTTCAAGTAGAAATTGCGAGAGCACAAGGCTTGATTAGGGACAAAGATGAAAAGACTGCTGGTAATTTTTGTGATTAATAATTTCAAGTTATTGTTTTGTTTGAATGAAGAAGAAATAAATCAGGTTTATGAAAGACTATAATAGATTTGATGATATTAGAACTGAGTGTCTCAATAACATGTGTTAAACAGTCATCAGAAATGGTCTCTTAAATTACATTCGCTTATACCATAAAGCAGAGAACTAGCACATGTAATTTAATTCAATCAAAGATAAATAATTAAGTAAGATAGTCCACTAATTTGCATATTTATTTGGAATCTATGTTGATAAAGCTCAAAATTATGCTGGTTTTCATTGAAGCCATTAATCTGCCATTGATAAACAATACTGTGCATGAATTCAGCAAAAATTGAAATTGATGTAAAACTGGCGCTTGTAGAGGAGATGATCATTGAGGATGACCTCGCTGACCTTTTGCCGGCCATTAACGAGGCCAATGCCATCAGCCAGGACTTGGACATGAAGACGTCGTTTGGGACAGTCGTCACCACCGCTTCCTCCAGAGGAGAACATAGAGGCCGTAAACATGTTAGTTTTGTTATTGTATTTGTTTTATTTTTTTATTTTTACTGATGACGCAGCTGTGTCCAGAGTCACGATTAAGTAGGGGAAGTGCTACTAGTTACCGTTATGACAGTAGTTTAGATAACCAAAAATGTTTAAATCCATATAGAAAAGCATATAGAATTCTGGCCACTGACACAGAAAAGCAGTGTCCCAAATACAGCCTGAACTGCACTGGGCCTGTTAAAAAATTGGCAAACTTCCTCATCAATATGGACCCCCAATATGAGCAGTGAAGAGCTTAGTCCTGACCCCTGCTGTAAGGGGTGGGTGTAACTATATGATATTTTAAGAATAAATTTTATCCTTATGGTTTGAATAAAAAATATACAAAATATTGTGTTTTTTCCAGATCATGGTTCGAGTTGAACACCTAGAAACGGAGCATGAATTTTTCTGGGGAAAGGAAAAATTTCTGGACCGGCAAGCTATCATGGGTGAAATGTATGAAAAGTTTGAAAACGGAGAGGATTGGAAATTGCCACCAGTAAGTGGTTCATTAATTTGTTCAAGATTTTCACTCTCAAATCTATGCTACTTTTTATATATTTTTGCGTATTGCTTTATTTTTGGTGTCTCTAAAATGTATCATTCTGACTTATAACTGACATCCTCACTATTACAAGAAAGCATGCTTTAAGCTTTTATTTGCAATATGGCAATCATTTAAATAGAGTTCACCATTCAAAATGACCCGTGTACAGAACAGGCACAGAATTTATTGGTACATAATTTTGATTCTGCAATTTTGTTTCTTCAGGAAAAAGATCCCTTTTATGAAGATCTTTCCCAAGACGTGCATTTTGGTTCAGTGAAAGTTTGGACACAGAGTCTGGCCTATAACATTGAGAGTATAGAGCAGTTGGAGATTTTAGACTATGGCGGTGACAAGGAAGGTCTCCTCAATGTCGAGCTTGTGCCTTGCAGTGCTAAAGGTGAGTGATGCCACTGGCCCAGTGCGCTGGATTACAAGTACCTGTATATTCGTACTTGCAGAAGTCAAACACACAACAGTACGGAATAAATTAGTTCATGATTTTGTTATTTTTCGCTTCAGGTAAAGAATACACCGAAAAAGATGACATGTTTGTCGACACTCCAGAACAACTTATTGGGAAAGATGTTTCGTTTCTTTTAAAAATCAACTCAGCACGTAATTTACACAGTCGGATGACGGTAAGTTTATTTAAGTATTCTCAAGGAGACCCCCGCTTCACACATCACGTGATAACACACCAGTGAGGTGAAAATATTGTCGTGTTTGCATGCAAATGTATGGAAAAATGGCTGTTTTTGATGTAATATTTCTGTAATTAAAGTTAGTATATTTAAGTACAGTATAAATGTTCAACATATTTGCATTTAAATATCTACTTCATATATATTTATATCAAAATTGCACACATGCATTTGTTTTCACCGCGTAAACAGGAAATGCAGCGAGGGTTTTCTTGAGAATACAAATAAAACACTGATTGTTTCTAGGGTAATGATATGCTGGTGATTCTACATTCTGACTTATACATAACATCATTGATTGTCTCCAACTATCAGTCTAGTTTGGTTCAACTCCACGGGTCATCTTGTTTGAGGTAGTGAGCTCAAATTTGGATCCAGTAGGAACCTATGTCACTATCATGTTTAACATATTTTCTGGTAATATGGATAGAATATCAGACATAAACCAAAACATGTGCATGAAAAGGGTCCTTAAAATATGACACGTTTTATTTCTAAGTTGTGGTGAGATATTTATTTGAATCTTTTTTTTTTGTAGGATGTGTATGCCAAATACCAGCTTGATCCACATTCCGAATGGAATAAAACAAAAGCCCTGAAGGATACAAGGAATCCAGATTGGAAATTTAAAAAGCAGCATGATTTCAAAAATGCAACACAAGAAGTTTGTAAACTTTGTATTTATTTTTGCACAAATATTGACCAATTTCAAGTGACGTCAGAGGTTACATGCGTGCGCAGACTGGTGGCAGGAACGATACCCGTTTCACAAAACATTGTGTATATTAGACATTTTGAAGACGCTATTATTGTGGTATATATGCATAATTATGTATCTTGACACACACAGAAATATTTTATTTGGAATTGTATTTCATCAGCATTGACCAGATTTCTAACTTGTGTTTTTGCCTCAAACTCAAACTAAAGTCGATTTTGATAGTCAGTGTGTTTGACAAGGTTATCCATAAATGTTGCTTGTCCTTTCTAACTGTATACGATGCGTACGCTATCCTTGATATATACATGTCTTTCAGGTATATATTCCATTGATAAAAGATATATATATCCAAAGATATAAATGCTCCCTGTCGACATTAGATTTACAAGAAGTAGTATATTTGCACAAAGGTGGAACGTAATATTTGTACGTCAGCGCAATAAATCTAGCACTGGCTTGTCAAATAAGTCTGTTATTTAAACTACATTATTCCATTTATGACACGTATTTGAGAAAAAAATGCTCATATGCATAGATAGGCTTTGTTATAGATACACCACGGTTTGGGATAACATGTATTTACTATTGAGAATACACCTCAAAAGTCAAAGTTTCTTGATTGGTTACCGTACAATAATGTGGCGATCTCACCACATGGCTCAATGTTTTGGCACCAGTGTGCGTGTGCATCTTCCGACGACAGGTGTTTTGTGTTTACAAACACTGAAAAATGTCAATTTTACCTTGTTTTATATTGAATCAGAAATATGACAGTAAAATCTGATTTTTTACATCAATATCCTCATGTTTTAGGATATTGAATTCTTGAAGAACGGGGCAATAATCATCCAACTTTGGGGAAAGCAGAAGGTTCCAAAGGAGAAGAAGAAAGTCAATACAAAGGATTCAATTCGTCAAAAACAGGAAGCTGGACAAATTGCTACCATCAATACACCGGGTTTCCAAGTGGGTAATATTTAATGTTAACTCTGGTATATTATGATGATTGGTGTTCAATAAATGTAGTTTGCCATGTATCAATATCTTAGATGGAAATGTGTATACCGTAGTGAAGAATGTGTTTTTTTGCTTTATTTAGCGGGTCGATACGCAAAAAGTTTTGTATGCAATGCAACTTGCGACCATGACAAAGAAAGCTGAAAGAGCAGAACACAAAGTGGTATGTAATCTACAGTAACTTGAGAACCCCTATTTTAATTAAACATTCATATAAATATGATTGTAGCCCAAGAATACTTGACAGTAAGATACATAGAGAAAACGCACCCCCTGTTTGATACTAGAAATTTTTATTGAACGAGTTTGGCAGCTGTATTGCCCAAGCACGAGGGATTTGAGGCTGACAAACTCGTTCAGTAAAAGGTACTAGTTTACACATGTGATACATGTGGCAGAAGTAATTTATATATTCATTTATTGGAGCCTAAAACAAAACAATTTCACATCAATAATGCATCAGTACTTATGAAACGTCTATTTATCTACTTCGTTAAAAGTAAACACAGCATGATAATATTGAAATATAATTTTTTATTATTACCATGCAATGCATGAATGTACTAAGAGTATAAAAAAACACTAAACTCATTTTAAATGAATTCATTCATTTTAAATGAATTTTAAATGAATAATCAAAACTGTATTCAAAGCTTGATCTTCAAGTTCAATTTTACATGCATCAAGGTACTAGTATTCAAATGACGGCACAATATACCTGATACATGATTTTAAGAAAATAGTGAAGTAATTTCTGTGAATTTCAGGGACACAAGACACCATATACAGTATACCTCATACAAGATATTTTAAGAAAATTCTAAACTAATTTCTGGAATTTTAGGCCCATTTCCGCAAGTTGATTGAGCTCGCGGAGAATGACAAAAAGCCACAAGTGTCACTCAAATTGTTGAAAGACTTGATGGCTGCCACCACGTCAGACGAGGCAGAGAAGTGCTACAAGATGCTAGCAAAGGAAAAAGGAGGAGAAGGTAAATACCCATAGTCGTGTAGATTTTCACCAATTTTCGCTTTGTGCATGAATTGATTGAGGCCAAATGTGAGGTGGATTGTTAAGGAGACTTCCTTGGTTAATGGTGGCGAGGCAAGGTAGATTTTGTTTATTTTTTTGTTATAGCCTTAAAATTTAATACCATTAAGTAGAAGGATTTGTTTTACATTATTCAGAACCTGCAGTAAAGGCATCACCGCCAAAAAAACCTGTAGCAAAACCTGTAGCAAAACCTGTAGCAAAACCTGTAGCAAAACCTGAAGCAAAACCTGAAGCACAGTGAGTAGAGTGCATTATGTATAAGTTGTTTTTGTTGATTGTTGCAGTGAATTCATGTTATATTAATGTCAGTTTTATCTTTCAGATCTTCATTGCTATTTTATGTATTGAATGATTTATGAAAAGTGCATTAAAGATATTGTTTATGTAAATAGATTCTAAGAAAGGAGGAGGTGATCGAAGCAGACGTAGCAGTTCTTCCAGCAGTGATGACGATGATCACAAAGGTGATGGTAAATCCTCATCAGACAATTGGTAACATACTGTTGCAATTGATCATCAATGTGTGTGTTATACATTATGTGATATTAACGTGTTCAGTAATCACGATCACTGAGTCCCAATTATTATAGAGATAGGCAACTACCAAACTATGAAAACATTGGGACTCTGTTCGTGTGAATGATGAAAAACTTTCTAAAGCAATAACACTCATGCTTCAGATAACTCATTATAAGGGGACAAGAAAGAATACATGTATGTGCTATTTTGGACTTTTGCTAATAGTAGAGTACTAACGCTATTGCTAATGCTTCAGTTTTTACAAATCTAGTTTTGTTATATTAATATCTAATTAATGAATGTAACTACCATTAGTTCAGTATGTTATGTTCCTTATAACACAAATTTAACAACATTATGCTGTCATTATCTTAAGTTCAATATTAATTTGATTATCTGGTGTGAAGAAATTACTAGTTAATTTGTCTCACAACATAATTTGGAATGTTCAGTTATAGAAAATATGTTTAGCTTTACAAGCCTTCAAAGTTTGCAAGTCACTAATATCAGGAATAAATGACAAGGAATATTCCTCTCATGTATTCCTGCTAATATATATTGTTGCCATTGATCAATTTCTCACACATGTCTTTTACATGCGATTTAATCAAAACAACCTTTTACAAAACAAAGATTTAAATATGTAGCGTATTTTGCTAAACAATGGTGAAATAGTATGTTCTGAGTGTAACATGTAGAAAAATTATTTATAATGGTTTGTTATGTTATAGGCACTTGCATGAGAATAGGGTTCGTTTTTAGATTCAAATTTACAGATACGTGAAAAAAGTAAACCATTTATCGTATAGATAATTAAAAACGTGATAGTAATTGAATAAAAACTAATTTGAGAACATATTTTTCAACAATGATTACAACATAGTAAGCTTTAAAATGCTGAAATTTAATGATTTTTATCAATACAACTTTCTTGTTCCCTTGGAAAAAGTTTTGAAGTAATAAAAGTTTGAATTATCGATCTAGCGTTGAAGTCTATTTCATCCATGTATTTCAGAGAAAAAGAAGGAGAAGAAACAAAAACGCAAGAAGTCACATGATGGTGATAGTAAGTTTACTTTGACATCGTGGATACTAACAAAACCTTTTTTTCTTCATTAACAGGAATAATTAGTGTTTTAATATTATACTTAAATTACTAAAATTGTGTAAAAGTTTTTTCCATTCAACAGGAATCACAGAAAGTATCCTCTACTAACTCTTGGAAATGATGGCTGTGTTTTTTTGGTATTTAAATGTTTTCTTGTAAACGGAAGCAGTATAATGTGTACCTGGATTTTTTTAAACAAAAATAATTTTCCTTTCAGTTGTTATCATTAGTATCTATTAGGAAGAACTAACAGTAACTACTAACTTAACTAGAATATGCACAGGTATTAGATGTTTTCATCAAAGACTAAATTTCATCTTTATTAGGGTGATGGATGAAAGACAAAAAGTATGTATTTATTTGCAAAGAATGGCTATCATGAAAAACCTTATTACATATTGTAAAATGATATATTGGTACCTAATAACATGTATTTATATATATTCATGTAATTATAAAACTTTTATGTAGTAATATTTTTATTATTTGTTTGTTGTAAAAGAATTACTAAAATGAATATTTATCTATACAATCTAATATTCATGTACTTGCATATCATGTAAAGTTTTGAATATATTTGATAGTAGTTATTATATGTCTATTGGAAGCGTGAAAAAAAATCCATTTTACAACTTCACTTAGATGTAGTACACTTCGTCTTCTTTTTTCTTTTTTTTAGGCCAAAGTGAAAAATCATCAAAGTCATCAACGTGTAGTCTACTGTAATATCATTGGCAAAAGCATTATGAAGAAAGAATTTTTGTGTTTTTGAAGTTTTTACCCTTCATTTGTATACACTAACTGGTTCAAATTCAGCCATTTTCAATGTAACAATAAGGTTGTGATCTAAGAATAATGGTACACATGTACACATTGTTCAATAAAAGACATAGTCTTTAAAACAAGATCAATTGTCCTACAATGTCTTAATTAACCCCCAGTGTCCTGTACAAATTGGACAAAACAATTGGAAAGCAGTGCAAAGAAACCTATAAGGTTTGGCAATGGATTTTGAAATTCGGGGATATTAAGGAAATTTTACAAAATACATGTTTCATGGAAATGATTTATTGAGTGTTTCATTATTGCAAAAATTGCAAATAGTGTAACTATTTCTTTGGTGCAAAAAGTAAAGTTTTATGGTTGATAGTTTACATTTTAACTCATCCTGCTGAAGACGAAAACATTGCATTCTTTATACAATGCAATCATCTTCCTTTGAAGTTGTTTGTTCTATTTTGTTGAATTTATTGTTGGTTTAACTTTGATAAGGTTTTCACTTATACGTCTTCAGAATGTGGGTTTTGCTTTATTTGTATTTTGCATAACAGTCACGAACAGCCAAATGTGTCATCAGCACCACTTTTTGATAGGATGTCTCTCCATCTCTTGACAGACTTTAGTGCTAAATTTTGTGCCTTCTACCTAGTCATAGGCCTACGTCTTACTTCACAAGATTCTTTAATTTTACAGTAGAGGCTGAAAATGCACCAGAGAGTCCTGAAGTTCCTGAATAAGAGATGGAGAGACATCCTGACCTTGGCAGCAACCAGACTTTGGTGAATTTACTTATACCACAAATAAAAAAAATGGGGCTAGGTGAACTGTTTTAATGATGCACCCACATCTTGCGTATGGTATAAGTGTATTTTTTGTCTATTGTCTACATATCAAATGCAGACACTTTCATTATCATGTGATTATTGTTTTACAATTTTTTTTCTGTTATTTTTACATATTTATCATGCATTTGTTATAGGAGGCACACTAACTCCAATGTTATGTCGCCTTTCAAACCATGTTCTATGAAGTATTACATTATTTATTTACACTTGTGTACATATTGTATATAGTATATACTATGGAGTGATATGTAGGTATATGTACAATGTCAATGTATGTATGTTTCCATGATTTAATTGACATGTTATTTTACTTGCTTGTGTGTTTGGCAATATAATGTGTAGCTATAGAAAAAATTGGGATGCATTCCAGTAAGGATGTTTTGTGTGAACAGATCTATCATGGTATGACATGTATTTCTGACAATGTGCAGTTCATATGTCAGATCACGTTTGATCTTTTGAAAAATATTCAAAGGAAAAATGTGCAATAGAACCTGATTATCTCGATTTTGCTAAAATTTTCTGTAAACTCGAGGTTAATTTAATTTCCATTCAACTACATTATAGACGGATATCAGTCGGTTATCTTGAATATTGGCAATCTCGAGAATTTTAGTGTTATCCCTAAAGATTTGAGATGGTGAATTCGTACTGGATACATGTATGAATTTTTTTTGTAGTGTTTCTGCATTTCTAGATATTGATATGTGTAGACTTTTTAATACAGGTTTTGTTATATTAATATACCTGTATTTTTCAATAAAATGTATTCTTTTTTGTCTCAGTATGACCTGAACTGTGATAATGGATGACCACTGTGATAAAAAAAATGACAAAGTGGACATAAATCAGTGCACAGTGTAATATGTTGAATGTGCTTATTATTTATG
>CM032665.1:39268112-39317824 GCA_019095985.1 Streblospio benedicti
ATTTTGCAAATCAACGCCAAACTATTTTGCCGCGTGTGATTTTTTCTTGTGCCTAAGTTCACACGGACATCACCGTGGATACTTAAGATCATCAATATGTTTGACCACATATAACAAAAGTACATACGGTCCCCTTTCCAAGAATATAAAATCCATGTATGTGGGGGGGTTTCTCAAATTGTTAATAGGTGACATTTGAGAAAGAAGGGAGCTGTGTCAATTTTTCGGAAGCGTTATTCTCGTTGATTTTTTTCCATTTCTTATTCTGATCATCAACAAACACATGCCGTGTATTTTGTGAACGTAGTGCTGCCCCATGAAGTGCTGCATGGGAGTGAATGATAAACCCAAACATATAATCTAAATTGCAGTCATTAATTTATTTATCTGGTATTTGACATTAATATAGCTACATTGTAAATGCATGCTTCGCTCTATTTTAATAAACTTTTTTTTCTTCAAAAACTTTTACTAAGGTCATGATATCATTGATCTACATTTCACAATTCATAATGCAATCAGGATCAATACTGAAGTATGAAGAACCATAATGTACTTTTTAACATGTCACACTATTACATCATTTATAAGTATGTGGGTCTGTAATCCTGTCTGTAATTACTGTCTAATATTAATAATGATAAGTACCGTATCTAATAACAAGTAAGATTGACAGTGAACATTTAAATACCCAGCTGACCACGTGTTTGTATTTACCAACAAAGTCTTACGGGGCACCTGCAATTTTTTATTTGACATGCCGGTTATGAATACTTGAATAAAATACTATATATTATCAACAATGTTGGTAATAAACCTTATTTAACCAACCTCGCTGCGTTCTCTACTTGTTCCATGTTGTCCTGCCGAATTATTGTCCACTCACTCTTTAGGGTTCCTGAGAAATTAGTCAATAAAATTCACAACTCGTGCAGCTGTCTGCTCGTTTCCACTTGCATGTGGCAAGCCCACAATCCACCGCTGAAAATGGCGGACGGAAAAGGGGGAGGGAGAAAGTGCTACTCAATTTCGTTGATTATCTAAGTTCATGATCGTGTGATGTATGTGCATTGGACAGAAAAAAGCAAGGCAATGTCTAGGGATGTCTAGGAGGAAACAGTCGAAGCCACAGCATGTATGGAGTAAGTAATATATTTGATTTTACCATCTCTCTCTCAAGTTCATGTTCATCTGTGAATGTTCCTTCACGCGTGCGCGCACGGGCGACTTGGAATGACAGCTGAGCTACTCAAATGCATTTGTCAGTGAGCATTCCAAAATTAAGCATATTTATTCAGAAGACCAGACCTTTTATTTTCAATTATATATACTTATGATAACTGTCAACGCAAGAGACTCTCATAATCAAAATGTAAACAAATATGTTTTGATGAGTTTTGTTTGTCTTTCCAGAAATGTTGAGTTGATTGAGCCTAAATCTATGAGAGAACAGCTCTCAAGTAATGATTGATGTGTATGATATTTTGCCAAATTTATAGGAGACTGCATGTATTTGTAGATTAAGTAATGACATCACATGCATACCTCTACACATCGCAAGATGTAAAATTTTGGTTGTTTTTTCCCCCAGTTTACTTAGTACATGTAATAGAAGGTTTGTTTTCCAATGCTTGGACATATCGGAATATCATCAAAGTAATGTCAGATATGCATCCACATGTATGTCATTGTGTTGTTACTTATTTTAGAACATAGCGCGATTCATGGTGATTTACTCCAATTGCTTGAGTGGTAAATGCATTTTATATAATGGGCATCCAGTTTCGTTTTGTACGAATGAAATGCAATCAACTGATAAATACCATGTAAATTATTCTGACTGTTGAAATTGAAATTTGTGCTGTTAATGAAAGCAGTATTAACATGTCGTAGCATACTTTTATGTAAAATGTGTACAAATATGTATCAAAGACAATGAAGATCATAGGCATACTATTAGAGAGAGCTGTGCAGAAAGGAATGCATTTCTTATAAAAGTAAAACATTGTACAAGTGTTTAGGACAAATATCTTTGATTTTAGAAGCTATAAAACTTTTAACACGAAAATTTGTAATACTATCAAGTTGGGAATTATCTTAATGTCATACAATATAGTTTAGGGTGTTGATTTTCATAATTTGCAAGGTATAATAAAATTATCTAATTAAAGTTGTAATCGATGCTCAGGTATAAGTAGTTTTTCTTCTAACTAGAAGGGTGCACATTGAGCCTGTGTGCACACAACCCATGCATCGAATTTTTTATAAAATGAAAATGATTAATGTTTAGAAAACAATCTTCTCCAAAGCGTATTTCTAAATACTGGGTATCACCATTAATAGACCTAAGGGTACGATCATAAATAACGATACCGGGGGGGGTCCATTTTTCAGGGCGCGAAAAGGAAAAGATAACCCCCCCATCATCAGCATTTGAAAAGTTGAGTGATCCCCCCCCCAACCCTAAAGAAAAACTCCTCTATATAGTCATTGCATTGCTAAAAGAAAATGTTTGAAAAAAATATACGGTAGCGTGATAAAAAAGTTCCCCAAAGGGAATCAGAAAAGTTGGACAGGAACCCCCCCCCACCTTTTTGACGACCCCGGTATCATTATTTATGATCGTTCCCTAATGTTTATTTTGAATTTTCCATTTTCAAATATTTTATTATGAATAAGATACATGTATTGTATATGCGATGCTGGCGCTCTGTGTGCACTAAAAAATGCACAGGATGTGTGTGCACTGCTTTGCTTTTTAGAGTTTACATTTCTTTTTATATACGTATTTTTTTCTAACCACAGTACCATATATATGTATCCATTACATGCACGAAAATTCACTGGTGCACAAAAACGTGCCCAGGGGAACAAACAAGCCTTTTATCTTGGCAGCAGATTCTTTTTTCATTGGCTAGCTGTGTGGTGCAATTGTTATCTTGTGCATTTAGGTTACAATACACGGGCCATAGACAAGCCGAAAAACGAGCCTGTGACTGCAGGGCTTGTAGCTCGAAATGTTTTTTGGACTGCTAAACTTTTTTTCATTAGGGACTCCATTATAGCACACACAAGTCAAAGTATTTAGCAAACTTTGCACATTACTGCGTCGTAGTTCACACTACAGTGAATCATGCCAAGCTCATTGGTCAAACATGTTCCTTCTCGCGAGATTCGACGGTTTCGCCAGTGGATAAGAATGTGTTTGGAATGGGCAGCGAAGCATGTTGCTCTATCATATTCCCCTTGATTGAACCTGCAGTTCTCTGTATAACCTATACTATTCTTTACGACGACGTATGTAAAGAGATCAGGCGATGTGTGTGCTAAGTATAGAGCTGCCAGGCCAGGAGCGTGGCCAGAGTTTGGCAGCATCAGCTTTGCAGGTCAGACATCGCAGTGTGTAGGAGCCTTGAATGCAGGCTGCAGCTCTCGACAGCTGACGCAGGCTACCGCCAAAATTACACTGTTATGCTGTTACTAGCCACTTACTTAATGTGCGCACACTGTATAACTTATGGCACACACTATAACTTATCGCTTCTTTCATAACTGGTAACATACATGTACAAGATCTGGTCATTGAACTGTATCTCTTCGTAAATGGGGCTATATTATTAGTTAGGTGCAAAAAATGTTTGCTTAAATGTATCATTTTGAGAATATCAAATGTGCTGAAAAATCATTTATAGCCCAAGAAATAAAAAGGATCATGAATGCTGAACTCTACAGCTAAGAATTTTATGTATGTAGGTCCATTTATAATTTAGTTCTGTATTATACAACATGTGATAAATATTTTTACATGTTAGAAATGTTTCATGTTGAAGAGGAGAATCTCTAACATAATATTTTAATGTAAATCTTGTTTGTCAGTGTCTTACAATGGTACGTAAGTATAATATGAAAAGAAAGCAGAACAAAATCATCTATCCTTGCTAGAAACTTTATCATTGCCTCACTATTATTGAATGGTTTGTGCAGAATGTACAGTTTCTGCACTGCATGATTGAATAGAAGTCATCCTGAAGTAAATAACAA
The DNA here is from genome assembly GCA_019095985.1 of Streblospio benedicti. Lineage (NCBI taxonomy): Eukaryota > Metazoa > Annelida > Polychaeta > Spionida > Spionidae > Streblospio > Streblospio benedicti. The sequence continues at coordinate 39,272,154 of CM032665.1, forward strand.
GGTACGCTTGTAAAACTTCAGCATGTGCAAGGTTATTTTTAGAGCAAGAATCCAAATGAAAATTAGACGTATACTTATGATATCTAATTGAATTTTAAACTTTCTAAGGGCATTTTATTAGGACTTTGTTTATTTTGTGTTTAATTGGTTTGTAAAATTGTAAGAAAGTCGTGCACACAGATCTATTTACGGTACTGGTGAATCGTGTTGCTAAAATGTATTTTTTAGAAAAGAATACAGAGCGAGACCAGTTATTAATGGAGAGAAGATCGCGATTGTCTTTTGACCTTCAAGCATGCAGGGTTTGGAATGTAAAAATGTAGATGAAATATGCATATTGACCAACCAGTTTTATTTTTGCATGATAGAAAAAAATGTGTTTCTTAATTTTCCTAGTCAAATAGTGAGGCGATCATCCATACGATTTATTGGTTCAACTTTCAAAGGTGTTTCTGCTATATAATTTTGCAACGCACATTTAGATATTTTTATAAACTGTATTGATTGATGTTTAAAGCATGCTTGATGTTTATTTGAGTTGGTCGAAAACTATTTATTGATTGAGTATGTCCATATGGCTGCAAAGTTGTATGTATATATATTAATGTTTGAAAATGGTTCTGTCCCATGTTAGAAAACACTAGAGGAAAATCAATGCATAGCAAAACTTCAGCTACGAAGAGAAAAATCACCAGAGTAGATAGGCGGCCAAATGCTGAAAGCAGAGGCCACAAAATGCTGCATACATGCCGTGCATATATATACTAAAAGTATGTAAGCAGCTTGAATAGTTTGCGTTCCCTCGACACATTGATAATATTACATTTGTTTGCCAAGTTTGTTCGGTGTGCAGCCGACCCACTATCTCATTATGAATTGGATATCAACTATATCACCATTATTCGAAATACTTCAATTCACATTTTCAGTGTATTAAGCAGGAGGATACATACATGTAGATATATTTTAGACGTTGATGATAAACTAAGCGTGATGAGGGTGGGTATATAAAGATGTGGCAGACGGTTGGCATTGCTTGTCATGTGCAGTAACATGGTGTAATTGATACCGTCCAAGTTGACGTACTCCAGTCTTCTTTGGTTTGGTGATAGACAGAAAATTAGCTCCGAATGAACACTGATTCTCACACTCTAATGCACTTGTTAACTTTGAACTTCATTTTAAACGAACTCTTTATACATACAGTTGGCAATGAAGTTAAAAGAAACAGAAAACAATTGTTGTGTAAACAATAAATATTGATGTATATGGAGCAGGACTATAGAAAAGTTGGACTATAATAACTATGGTGTGTAAACCACCACCACGATGACCTTATTCGGGACACACATCCATGCCTATTTGGTAAGTACTTAGTGTTGATAATAGGTTTCTGCTGATAAGGCAAGCAGTGTAATGTATTGATTGTGGTGAAACATGCACCAGACCACAACTAGCTGGAGCGAAGCAGCCACTGACCTATTAAAAATCGCTAGCTTATTAATATCATGTTGCATAAACTGCTGTAAAACGAGGAATTTGTGTTTAAACGAGTAGAAAATGCACTCTGTGGCATGTAGGTCAGACATGAGCATGACTTTCTCAAAAACTGGCATTGTTCAATACTTTGCCTGCCTCAGTCCTTTCATAGAGATTTCGGCTGAAGCAGAGACAGAAGCGTGAAATGTTTAATACATGAATAAGGAACGCACTAAGCATAGATTTTTTTTTTACATGAAATCACAATGGTGTAAATCGTTCTGCCTTGTTGTTTTCCTATGTCAGGACTTGAATTTATGTGTGCGTGTGTGTATAGGATCTGCTAATATACATGTATATAAGTATGAATCAAGTTATTTATGATGATATATAAATTTTGTTTGTAAGTTTGTTGAATACAAAATCATAGTTTAATCCACTCAAAAGCTTAAAAGAAATATGCTAGATTACATACACATGCACATATATGCACAGAGATCCATTTGTGCTATTCACTGGATTTAGATAGTCGTTTTAAGAAATGCTTGGAAAATGTATAATCATTAAATTTTTGTCACTTTGAATTCAATATTCATAAAGTATATACTGGTTGGGATTTGCTTGTCATGCATACAATGTTGAATGTCTTTTACAATGCAATAAAAGTAGATCACTTTTATAGGTTTACAAAAAAACACTTGATGATTAGCTTGAATAATACACATGATGAAAAGCTGATGTCAGTGTATGTAATAAGGCCCACCCGACGGCCCTCTGCTGGTCGATTTTGGCCTCGGCTAGGGGTTTCTGAAGTTCACTGCTATTTTGAAATGGGCTTCCATTTTAACTTAACAAAAAGTCATCTACTTTTTGATGGCTACTTTTTGATAGTTATTGGTTCTGTGGTTCATGAGAAAATTTACAGTAATCTTCATACCATGCTGATGTACAGTATGGAGGTTTGTGTTGGTCTCTGTATGAAGATTCAGAACTGCAAGAAAATTAATGGTCTTCTTAATATTTAAAGTGAATTAATTAAAAATGCACTCTTTATAGCTGTGGGCCTAACAATTGGAGGTTCTATTGCAAACCCCAAACCCATCGTGTTGTGTGCAGTATGCAGCTTGCATGTGATCCCCGACTGGATCACATGTTTAATTAATTCAACGCACTGCGCTTTCTTGCATTCAATGCCAGCCCAATCGATGGCCAGAATTAGCAAGGGGGGAAATGTATGGCTGGGCTCCTCTAGTGGCCATGTGATGGTTTGGTCATGCACTCGAAAATCAATCTCGCCATGAAAGTTTTAAACTTGGAAGATTGAAGCTCTCCATACGGTCAGTTTTATTGTTTGTTTTTTCTGCCATCATTAATTAGGGTTGTTTTAAGTTTTTTATAAACTGAAAGGGACATGTGGGAAAAGTTTAAGGGAGAAAGAGGGTTTTCAAATTTTGAAAAAAAGTTGACTGTGGAAAATTGCCGAAGAACTTGGGTAAGGGGAACTGTCGAATGATATAGTGTTTTCTTGGGACTTATTGATCCTTCTGCATAGTGTGATTTGATTATATATAATTAATCATTTGTAGCTTAGACAAAAAATAAGTTAGCCAATTCAGATTTTTTGGAAAAGGAGCGGGAGTGTTGGAAGGGGGTGGGGGGAGGAGGGGTCGCAGATCTTAGGGGTTCAGGGTTGTTGTTTACTAGTTTGACAGCGAATGTGCAAAAAATGCCTATGAAAATTAATATTTTGATTGGTAAAGGAAAATGCGTGCCCCCGTGGATCGGCCTATGAAAATTTATAAGAGGAAAATAATCACAAATTTGAAGCATGAGATACAAGAAGGTAATAAGCATTCTATCACCTAACCACCTAGGCGAAGTGATTGTAGATCATCCTTTGCACGAAGTAGTGTTCAATATGTATATAGGATGTAGACAGATAAATCAACCTTAAGATATTATATATGCTTTATTGGCATGATCGTATTCTGGACTAAGGGTAGTAAACTGGATTTTTTCTTCTGGAAATATTTAGCCACTTTGTTGAAAACTAAAGTATATGCTATGCTAACGTACAGTTGAAACTGCTTAAATTGAAGTAGAAGTCAGTAACCAATAATTTCATGTTATCCAAAATTTTAAGTTAACAGAGATTATCATGTGAAGTATTATGATCGTCTGCTTATTTGTGCGAATTATTAAATAAATTGACCTATAAGAGTTTGAGAATCATAAACGTGCTATTGCGCATTTTCTTGAACGTTCATTCAAACAATCGATAAGTGGTCAGTTCCTCACAAATCCATTGCATTCAGCTCTTGTGTTGATGAGTTCTGAGATACATCTACGTATCTGAACCTGAGATAAACATAACTTCGTACACAAGAGTCCAAAGGCCCACTCCCATATAAAGACCACCTCCAAATATGGATCATATTGAAATATAGACCATTGAAATTCTACTTTAGATTTACAATCATGCAAACCCCACTCGCTCAGAGTAGAGAAGGTTTCAAAGTAAAAGTCCATGGGCTTTTAGATACTGTTTACGGCATTGTACATTCTCCTGTCTGTACTTTGAAACAACTGATAACCGGTCAGTTATGCACAATGCATATTGCGTTCTGCGCACAATGTTGACCGGCTGTTACCATGGTACAGGCTGCTGCAGCTGGGCTGGTGCCTCCACAGCTGGGTTTCTGGCCCTTCATACTTACGAATATTTGCGGGTTCTGTGTCATTTGGGGTCTACTTTTTGTGCTTTACCTTTATATGCGATTGTTTTGTTTGTACAATGTCTTAGTTATTTGTTCTGCATGTACGTCTAATTGAACTGATGACAAATTCAGGTCATTAGCAAGCATTTTTTGTGTCACAGAATCTTCCTGTGTAGTCTATTCACCATGCAATGTTGTTATAATTTTGTTGTTGCTGGTGTTTCTGTGGTAATAATGCTTCCATTTTGGTACTATGCACTTATTAGTATGAAGCATGCAACAAGAACTCATACGAGCATCTTTCACATGCCTGTCTTGTACCTTTTCACTGGCAAAGTACAATGCAACAGTGTTCAGCTAACATGGGATGATTTTACGAATACATTGTAAGTATTGTAGGGTTTACTTGTGTGGTTGAAATGCATTCCAATCATTTTAAAATTATAGGAAATTTTCACTTTCAAAATTACTTAACTCATGTTTGAACTTTCACATCCATTGGCATAGCATTAGACACCTATCATAGCAAATGTCATTAAATGAACTTAAGTTGTGGAATATTCACTAAAATGGTGTCAAACGATGGTTAAAACAATGGTGAAAAAAAGACCATGCTAACTACCATATGCACAGACCATTTTAACTACCATATGCATGATGTTACATGGCATGAGGTACTCTACAGTCAACAGGCTGTGGGCCTCACCAATTATGAAATGTTCATCCTGTGATAAAAACTGCGCTCCTCGGACATTCATTCGTGTGTGTGTTTTGCTGTGTGTGTTTCCTGTGGTTTTGGGCAGTGAAATGAGTGCGAGTGTAAATAGCAGCACAGTAGATAAAAAGCACGCAGCCGGCTGAATTAACTAGTGCTCGAATCATGCGACATATTCGACGGTGAAGCTGGCAAATATTTGTGGCGATCTTTTCACTGAGAATTAAAGGCTGCTATTTGCCTTGTGCTCATCCAATTGAGAGTGGACAAGTTATTGATAATTGCTGTGTGCATAGTTTACGCGTTTCTCACAACACGAGTGGCTGCCACCCGCGGGAGAAGTGGCAGCAGCTAATTCGATATGGCAGTGCACATAGGAATTAATACAATGAATGGTCACTAATGGCTGTGCATTGTACGCCGTAAGCCTGCCACCGCCACAACGAAAGTATAGATTTTAGACGAAAGTAATACGAGCTGCTGCGGCCATGGAAAGGCAGGCAAGGTTGCGATATGATTGGGGAACGGTTTATCATCCGCCAGGCCGGGCCGCCCGATGTCTGACCAGCAAACCCATAATGCCGATTAGACGCCAGACCCCAATCTCCCCACGCCCAGCAATCAGCGGGTCTGCTGCACAGCACAAAAGATGGCCCCAGTTCTACTGCAAAATACTCATGCAGCTGTAAGATGGAGAAAAAATTGGACAAGAGGCTTAATGATGTAAATGGACATTACTACTCGCTTCATTTTCGCCTGTAAGAAGTAGTAGTAAATGTTTCCTGTTTGTTTCTGCGTGAAGTTGGTGTTGGGTTGTCACTTGGATGGGAAAAAAAGTTTCTGTCATTTTCACAGGGGTTATTGGTGAATTCCCCCAGTTGTATTTTCGCAATGGATGAGGCTGTCTTTGCCATTCATTTCCAATTACTTTTCCAATTTGTTTAATCAGAAGCCAAGAATTAGGAGAAACGTCTGGGGAAATTCCTGGCTGATAACGCGCTTTTACAATGACATTTGTTTCAGCCAACTCAGATTTAATACAAGTCTCTAATTGGAAGCGCTGCTGTTGCTGCGCAGAATGTGGAAATGTTTGTTCAATACTGTCGTAGCTTAGACATGCAGCGGCCGCGATGCAGACGCCAGCAAAACACTTCATCCAATAAGCGCTCTAATTACAAAACTGCGATCAGTAATTGATTTAGAACATGGCTGCCCTACAGTGGGTGGAGGAGGCTTCAGGCATGCACATCCAGTCATCTACCAGTGTCACATTTAGGCATCTATTACATATTACGTATAAACATGATTGGAGAAAAATTGACAAAAGCGTGCCCAAATGTAGTATTATTCATTATTCAAGTAAAGTTGGCAGTTATAAGAAATTAAGATTTCCTAAGCTTTGATAAATCATTCAGATGTCAATACCTCAATGTACAAATGAAGCATGTACGCATCATTCAATACATCAATCTGAAACATTCCATCAGTCATAAAAAATCAAGATATTCTTCTTAGACCGATGCACATGTCCATGGCCCTGATGAGTACAAGTAAAGCATGTACCTATCAATACATGTATCAAAAACCTTCGATCAAAAATTGACATCAGCTAACTAACTATGGAGTGATATACATGCTACCACGGCCCTATTATTCATTACAACTAGTGATTTTGGCAGGCGTTTTCTTATGTGTTTACGCCGCGGCAGCGGTGGGGATGTCTACCAACAATATCTGCGGCGTCTGCCATGGCCTTGACCAGAGCAGGAGAAGGCAGGGGAGCCCAGCATTTCTGGCCACAGATAGCAGCGGCTGCCGCGGTCAGTGAGGAGATTGACCACTGCCTGCTCATTGTGTTTACTCCTCAGCTCAGGCTGCTGGCTGCCGGCCTCGTGAGGGACGTGGGCTCTATATAATCCACTCGGATAATCCCCGCCCATTTCTGTACAGCTCAATTGAAATTTGGTATTTGCAGTGACCGTAATTGCATTATTCGTCTTGCTAATGCACACAATGACTCTGTGTTCGCACAGATGGAAACGTTTGTCATGATTTCTAACAAGTAGGGTTTTAAGTAACTGAAGCAAATGATCATTTCCCTCCCTTTGTATAATGCATTTCATTATAAACTCCATATTTAAGTGATTTTAAATCACCACCTATTCTTTCCAAGTTTGATTTATGCAGTAAATATAATCTCCACCTCTACGGAGACTATCTCTTTATAAGACAAATTCTCCCAGTCCTCAATCTTCATAAAATACCTACCATGAACTTCCATAAAGAGACCACTTCTCTATTGAGACTAGTTGAGGCTATACAGCTTGTAATGAATATAATGTATGCTGGTTCCATGTACGTTGCCCATGCAAGTGTAGGACTAGTGAACATCCATTGGCCTTAAAGCTGACATTTGACAAAAGATCCACAGTTGAAGAAAATACTTATTATTCCTAGAAGACTTCATTCAACAGGTTAGGTTAGTTTGGCTTGTCTGTTGGAGTTTCTTACTTTTGTGTTCCTAATTCGTACCCATTATAGATTGCATCACAAGTGCTATTTGACACATTGGTCAATAAAGGCGTTTTATCTGGTGGCAATTATGAAAGAAATGTCATTTAGTCACTTGATCTATGTGGCTGCCTTGATTTCGGTCATCTACTCCAGACTTGCAGACTCACAAAAGCCTGATCATATAGCCTTGCGCAAAATATTACTCTCACGCAAATAGAAAATACAGTAGAATCTCACCAAAGGGACACCTCAATGAAAAGGATACCGCACAATAAGGGAAACAGTTTAATTCTTGAGTTTACTACATTATATTAGTGACAATATTTCAATAGTAGTGAAGTTTCATTGTACAGTTGGCCCTGTTTTTTGAGGGGCGTTTAGCTCTGAAACAGCGGATTATAAAGTTTTCATGAAGGCTGCATTTGTATTTGTTTAGCTATCTATAAATTCAACTTATCAGAGTTCGTGGTAAACAGATCTGACTGTATATGGTCTTTAAATCTGTGACCTTAAATTGAGCCACATAATGTTACAGTGGGTCAAGCAACTGGGTCAAACTGGTGTGAGAATTGGTCAGCTTAGTATTATGTGATCTGTGCGTCTAACCTCTTTGTCAGGTCAAACTTGTAGAGGAGGTTAGTAGTGCCGTTGCTGGGACAATCTCAATGAAGTGACCTGAACATGTGAAAACACAGTCAATATCTCATTGTGAAGTAGATTTGATCTTTTGTTGTATGTTTATGTATGTTACATGTAACTAGTTGTTGATATTATTGAAATAAGTATTTCAAACTGAATGATTTGTGTTTGCTTGTAATTGTTGATTGTGATGTTACATGTAGTCTACCATTTTTTGGGATGGTCACCGATTGATCACGTATATCATGTGGGTATATTGATTGTGGTATGCATATAGCAGAGACTGCAGAGTGGTTGAGATGCAATTTATTATTGGCAACATTATTTGATATGTTTTTAAGTATAAAGAACACCTGTAAGCATTTCATTTGAAACAATTCCATACGTTGAAATGTATCACAATGATATTGAAACATCATATTTAGAAAAGACAAACCAAAACCTAAATTTTTGCTTGCTAAATGTGTATGTGAAAACAATTTCATTTTCAATCTGTTTAATCATCATATATATTGCATATAATAGTAATATAACAATAAAAGTAAGACATGAATGATGATATAATGTTCAACCACCCATATTATTGTGACAATAAGCAGCCCTGAATTGATTATTTGTGCATTTGGTTCATCATCTCATATATACAGCTTCTACGTTGATCCCGCAGTAACAAAGGCCCTAATGAACTTAGCCATGATACTGCGGCATGATGACCAGGCATCTTCTCTCACCAGCATCGATACTTCTGGGTCAGACATTCTCCTCAACCATTGAATAATTGACCGTGGGCTAATTCAGCTCGTGCCAAGTCCACAGGAGGAGAGCCAACCCACAATCTCGCTGGTTGTGGTGAAAGTTTTGACCAATATATCCTGCTTTTTGTGTTTTCGTGCTTTTCACATACAGTAGAAACTGCATATCTCAGAAAGAAGAAACAGCATTTCTCAAAGTTAAAGGGACAATGAAAGGTCAGAGATAATTATTTGCTGTATGAGCTTCGACCATGTATCATGTTTGTTTGTTTTTTTTGTTTTCTTCCCCACTTTACAGTAGGCACTGTGTATCTCAAAGTTTAAGAGATAATGAAAGTTTTGAGGGTTGAGGTTCTGATGCTGGGTGAAAATTGTAGTTTTTTGCATCATAGCTTTCATATACATTAGAAAATGCATATCACAAAGTTAAAGAAGGAAAAAAAGATTAGAGACACAATTTCTTTTAAGCAATCGTCATGGTCATTTTATTTCTCACTTTACAATAAAAATGATGTATCTTGTATCTCAAAGTTTTAGGGAGAATGAGAAAATATAAAAGATTATCATCAATGTGGTCTTTTATTTTCATTAAAGTAGAAACCAGATATCCCAAACTTTAGGAGAGAGTGAGAGAATATTATATTAACATGTATTTGATGATTGTTAGAAAGAGATTTAATCAACGTCTCAGCTAAAAATTAATTTGATACAAATAATGTTAAGATATTGAAGTTTTACTAAGCAATGAATTTTTTTTCTGATCAGATGATTTACATGTTTTTTATTTATTATTTTTTTAATGCTATGTTGCAAAGTGTTGCAATAAACATATCAAACGTGAGAATGTGTAACTAATATCTGGGGGAATAGGCAATAAATATATCAATGGATGACTTGCTGCCTACAGTGCAGTCTAAAGTATATAGATGTGATTAACATAAAACACCATTAAACACAAAGAATAGAAAGTTGCATTGTTTTTATCTAGTGTTTTTTTTTTCAAGTTGTATATGTTTTGTCAGGAAACTGGTGTCAGCAATTCTTGTCAAAGAATATGTAACAACACATCATTAAGAATGTCTTCATATTCTATCAAAATGAGGTCTGAAATCAGGTTTTGCTTGAAATTTAGTCAATTTAGGATGCAGGCTTTTACAGTTATAATTAGCATTGATGTTTGATTAATTAGGGTACATTATTTGATAAAATGTGTGTTATAGGGGTTTGACTTTTTTTAGACCAAACTGGTCCCTTGGGTATATGTCGAGTTTATATACTACAACTATTTGAACAGTTTATTGGATTTTTTACTTACATATTATAATGTTTATTACAAATTTTTAGATGAATCCCTTGAAAAAATCACAATGCCCTCTATTACTGACCTCCCATACCCACCACACATCTCATGACCATAATCCTGTACCCTTCAACCCTTAAGAGAGAAGTTGAAAATAGTATGAAATAAAACCCAAGTAAAGTTCATAGGATTCCTAACACCAATGGGCATGAAACAAAACAAAACGAAATCACAAAACCCCCAAACCCAACCACCCATCCCACTGTGACCTTCACCATGCAGCCAGCGCAATGAGCGTCCGATAGAGATGCCAGCCACAGTCGATATCCCATACAGAGATCAATCCTTTGTCGGGGAGGATTGTGCCCATTGCACAATATCCCTTAATAGACCTCGCCGCCTCCACCACTGCTGTGGTGGCATGGACACTGAGGCAGCGCTAATTATATGAGCAGCGCGTCTCCGGCTCCAAGACATTGGTGCTGGAAGGAGGCAGAGGGCCCTCTATGGGGCCTGAAAATAAGTGTACCATCATCCACCCACCCTGTTTTTTTTGGTCACTTTTTCAGACATGCTTGTGTCACTGTGTAAAATTTACCTATAGGAGTTTTTTATACATAGATATGTTGTCGTTATCCTCTATCAAGAAATTTACTCGTTTGTTTTAACAGATTTTTCGACTATAGGATAAGGGAGTTTTAAAGTTTGTTGCAGAGCTTAAAAGGTAGTGAGTGAGTCAGTTGACAGGTTCAAAAACAGTCGTGTTGCTTGGTCATTTTCACTCCATGTAGAGTCCTACAAAGAGATCTAGCGAGCTGCCGTGCAGACAATAGCAGACAGCAGGCCTCACCTCGTGACCTCGCTTTAGAAGAAGACGACGACGTCAGCGTTGGCGGACGCGAAATGAAGCTGCTTCTGCTGCTGCATAGTTTCTCCGACGCGTAGAATCATCATGCGCTGATTGAATTGCACGGAGCGGCAGTCTGAGAGGAGCGTGATGCGGCGGCATTGGGGCGTGCTGCTGTTTACTGGGGGATGAGAAGGGCCGGGTGCACGCCGGTCCACAAAAAACACGGCCACGCTACATCATACGCACGCACCGAGGCTTGAAACAGCACCATGGCTGCTGCTTGATTTTTGAGAGTGGCAATTTTTAAGGAGCAGAGAAAAGGGTTTGGGTTTCAAGAAAAATAAAAAAAAAGTTGTCTTCGAAGAATGACAATTTCATCAATACATTATGAATCTGATGTGTTTGGTTGTGATTTGTTGCTGTTGCTGCTTCTATTGCTGCTACTGCTGCTGCTCCTGCTCCTGCTTTTACTGCTGTATTGGTGTATTGCCTTGTCTTCTGTGGCTGAGTGGATAGGCAGTTGGACTTGTAACCGGAGGGTCATGAGCTCAATTCCCAGTCGATACCCTGGCAGATCTGATTGTGGGTGTTGAGCACACTAGTCACTAAACAGTTGTATACTGCGCCGTGGTACCTACACGTTATAGGTACAGGTCAGGCAAGTGAAGGCTATTGTTGATTGTGAAAGCACGTCTGCGCTACGGTTTCGATGAGCTGTATGCTCCTCTCATAGTCGAGTAAGATATACTGTAGTGTGAAAAGTAAGCCAATGACTGGTTGTGAATGTAGACGCCTGATCATGCATACCGCAGAAGAAGACCATAAACCAGACATTCACATTTACATTTATTTGTCTAAATAGAAAACTGTTCACTTCTTACGATGATCCTGAGCGCTGATCAAGCTGGGCCATTGTGATGGCCCTATTTCTCACCTCCTTGGCCTGGTGGGTTTGGCGTGTCATCTGCTTGATTGCCTCCTCGCAGCTGCCAGACGAAAACTGCGCGTTTACGCCGCATGCACCGGCATTTCCCCAGGTCGTGGCCACGGTAAAAATAGCCACGTTGGCGGTGGAGTGAGCAGTGAGCCACGAAACCACGCTGCCTGCCTGCTGCTGTGAAATGACGATGGTGAAGAGAAGGCGCAAGATACTCGACCATTATACAGTGTAATCTCGCTGTTAAGACCACACAAGGGGGAAGGTCTCAACTGAGAGTTGGTTTGTTTATGAAGGTTCTCAATGATCTCTATATAAAGGTCAGGGGCAGCGAAATAATGGTCTCAATGTGATATACACAGGTCGTCTTGTAAAAGAGCTGGTCTTAATCGCACGTTTTACTTGATGTATATATATACACACAGCGCAGCAGACGTCACATTGCGGAACCTTATCTCAAGGACAATGTCCTGATGATGAACAACGCGGCGTTGAATTGACCCGGCCACCACTAGAGGCCCATTATGCCAGCGCAGGCTCAAACAGCACTGATCGTGAACAAGAGGAGGCCTTTTTTTGTGTGGCCCAGTTATCACTATATGCTGTTGTAGTCGTTGGGAGTGAAGAGTGTAATTCGTGGGTCTAGATCACGAGCGCTCCTCGCATTCGTTGGTGGCATTTATGTTACACACTCACAGCACAGCGCAGACAACAGATAAAACTTGCTGTCCTGGTGTTTTTGTACTGTTTATTCCCACATGTTTTGAAATAAGCATATGCACATTCGTTTATAAAATTGATCTTGTAATACAGTAGAAGGCTGTTATAGAGGCATGGAAAATCTTTAATTATATGTATTAATAAGGCTACCAACATTTTACATTCAAGTATCTCATTGCAAGAATCTTGTTTACAAAAATATTCACTTTCTAATTTTTGTAGCTTTAAATGGTGAGATAACAGATTTAGTTTCTATGGAATGAATGTTCTTAGTAATAGGTATAAGATTAAAAAGTCTTAAATAACTTACATTGAACATGCTTGACATGTCATGTAGTAGTAAGTGTGTTGCTATGATCAAGATTAGTAGATCAGTGCTCGACTGGTTTATGAGGCTGATGTTGAGTGGTATGATTGATGCTCTACCACGGACCAGACACCGGAGTCTACATGCCGCGCAATACAAGCGCTAACGACCTTTACACCGGAGCAGAATGAGAATGCTCGTCAGCACACAACACCACCACCACACATTGCTCAGCTAAACCCCATTGTATGTTATCAACGCTGTTGATGAGATGATGCTATTAAACCGCATGATTCCTGCTGCCCAAATCTATGTGGACCAGGCGAACAAGAGGTTGAGAATGTGTGGCTTCAGAAATAGTTGTATATCATACGCGACGCAGGTCTATGGTGATGACGAATCACAGTATTCGTATTCATAGTTAATGCTAATGATCAAAATGATTACTCAGCAAACGTGCATGGTGAGCATGCTTACTATTTTGTTATGTAGAAATATTTTTACTTTGGCATGAATGAAACATTTTATAAGACTGAGTATCAACATGTCCATAATGCTCATGATTTACATGCTAGAAGAGCAAAGCCTCTGACATATAAGTAACACGGTCATAATGCAAACTTTGAGGAACTCACTTGAAATGCCAATAAGTTGAATGTAAGTTGTGCTGTTGTGAAGTGTTTGAGTTATTACTACCACTGCCAAGAGAAAACAATCTTGCATGAAAATCAACCTCACACTCAAGTTGCCTAAAAAAAACAACAACGTTGTTAATATTAAAAGCTGACGTGTGAACGTCAACAGAAACCGCTAATACCAGTAGAATGGTGTGAAATGTTAAGAATGTGTTTATTGAACACTGCGTCACAGCAGCGCCAGTAGAAGGACGTTGCCTGGCAGATAATACCGAGGCCGCCACCGTAGCCACATTGTCTCTACCCATTAAGATGGCAATAATTCGCTGCGTGCTAAATGACCAATGCGGCGGCCACGTGCAGAGCCCACCATCCATTGAGGGCCCACAACCCTCATTCCGCTTGGCCAAGCTGCGCCGAGGCGTTCGAGACTAAATCAATAGAGCTGCTGTAGCCTCGAGCGAGCGTCTGTGGCATATTGGATTGTGTGTGTGCTGGGTCTGTGGCCGGCTGAGCATGTGGGGGGCATTGCAGCGTGCATAGAATGACGACAACGCAGTCGATAGTCAATACTTGGGCGCCCCCTGTCTCCAAAGCTGGGGTTACGCCACTATTGGACCAGACTGGAGTGGGCTTCCTTAATGGGCTCCATGGATCCATAGTGGAGCTGACTGCCGGAGAGATAAATGGCTGCTTCCATCTCCAGCGCCAGGCCTTCTCACCAGCCCCCACAAACCCCCCATGAAACTGCGGCTGTTTTCATGGCACATTCTCATGCAGGTTTTTCGAGTGAGGTCGATTTCCTCAATTTACAGTGAGGGTGAATTTCATGAGCATTGTTTAATTTCGTTTGACCTTTTGTGCTTGCTGTCTGTCTCGGAAGTTTTCAGTTCGTGTTTTGATACAAGGTTGAGAATATTCAAGGGCGCTGTAAACGTAAAAACTCTTTCCTATTTATTAATAACAATTTCTTCTTTTTACAAAAATGTTTGTTAAAGAAATAAGTATTGGACTTGAGCATTGATTTTTGTCACTTTGGCTCAATGAATAATGCGAGTGCAGTGCGCGTCTTTGTTATATGCTGTGAGTAGTAGATCATATATCGTTAGATATTAGAAGCCTTTGAACTTGTATAAGAAGTGGTGAAATAATGCAGTCGCTGGGAGCTATTGAGGTTTGCCTTCTGCCAACATGCTGGGTCCGGCAGTGTAAGCGTGACTTTCAGCTTTGATAGAGGTCACTGTAATGTGATCAGACGCAAGTTTGAGATTACTGTGCTAGCTGTTTAATCAAGCCCTAATATTGATATAATTGAAATAATGCAAAGGATGTTTTTGTGATTCTGTCTGTTTATTAAACCCTTATCTCTATGCTTGTGCCATCATTGCAAGCTGGTTCTGTAATGTACATAAAAGAAAATCTGTGTTTTAAAGTCCAAATCCACGCTACATATTATCAACTGACTACATTCCACCAGGTCATGGGCATCTTTATCACACTGCGTGTATTTTGTCTTTCTCATTTCACCAGGGAGCATACATTGAATGTCTTGTCAAGAGTGCTCTTCTTACCTGGTTAAGATATATTGATGTGAGCATAACAAATTGACCTGCATAAGGTCCCCAAAACCAAACCACACAAAACTACATGTACCGTATATACTTTTTCTTATTTCTCAGAAACAAAGTAGGCAGGGACAATGAACAAACAACCCAGAACACCTCCCAACCTGGTGTCAGTCAAGGGTATTCAAATAATCGCACAACAATTCGTTTAATTGTCGTACTTCACTCATACATGTAGGTCCAGGGTGAGTTGTTATGGTTGTTGTTTGTTATGCCAGCTTTTTCAAGCTGTGTCCAATCCAATACAATGCTTGTTGTGTCCTACAAAAGGCTAATTGGTGCATATCTCTTTGCTTTATGATGTGTAATGTCTGACCAGGACCCCATCTTCTTTCTTCCCAAAGAAAATGAACGTGCATACAAGACGTGTGGCCCAATACTGTAATGGCTATGGTAATTTTAGCAGCATCTATGTCAGTGCTGGTGGCGTGCTGCGGTCGCTTGTTATTTGATGTTTGCCATTCGTCATCCCACGAGCAGACGTAATGGTCACTGTGTTGGAGAGTCGTTGGAGAGTCGTTTTCTGCTTGATCTGCAAACTCCAGACAGGAGCCAGCAACTCACACGGGCTATTTTCATTCGCCTAATGCTGCCCGTAATATACCAGTGGCATTGAAGCCTGCTGCACACTTGAAAGTGATCTTGGCGTTCATTGCCTCAGCATTTTCGTGCAGTAAATGTATGTATAGATCATGTGTTCAAAATGCGTATAAAATAAATATTTTTTGTTACTTTTGAAAACTCCAATGATTGTTATGCTGAAATGCTTTGAAATATTTGAAAGCGTTTCTAGAATTTTCTTGCATTGATATTCAGTCCCTACTCTCACCCAACCAGAAATTGCTGACCCAACACATTCCCAAACCTATTCTCCTTTGAATCCCACACTACCAAAAAAAATTGCCCTCTAAAAATGTGCAACACGCACATACACACAATTGTCAGCATTATGAGCTAGCGTACCGTTTTGCACGCGCAGTCACTGTTCCATGGCTGTGTTTTCTAATCAACAATCCCCCAAGCATTGAACTCCACCACATGCACAGCTTGTTCATATGCAAATCACAGTGCCTGCCTGCGACTGTACAGTGAGTGATTAATAATTTGGAGGCTGTTTGACGCAGCACGCTCATGGAACAATACGGGGCGGTGGCCGCTCTGCCAGTGATGCCGGCTGCATGAATGTGGATCATCGCAGTTTTATGGCCCTAAAACTCAACCATCTATTCTCAGTTTGGAAGCGTAACCCTTTATTTTTGGTTTGAAAACTCAACCCATTGTGTTTGGTTTTGAAAATGTAACCCTTTATCTTTGGTTTGAAAACTCAACCCTTTATTTTTGGTTTGAAAATGTAACGGTTTATTTTTGGTTTGACCACTTAACCCTTTATGCCTTATGGCGATTGCATGGGTGCAGATTATCAGCGTTCTATGGCCCTAATACTCACGCTTTATTTGTGGTTCAAAAACTTAACCTTTCGTTTGCTATTTAAAAACTTAACCATTTATACCTGGCCTACCTGCGGTCAAGATAGTTAGTAACTTAACTCTTTAGTAACTGTGATCCAATGGGCCTAAAGCTTAAACCCTCTATCTACCATGACTACACAGCCTGCAGTACTCTGCCTATAATCACATTTTGTTTGTAGAATGTCATAAGTTGCTCATTATGAACTCACAGCATGTTTGCTCGCTTTGGACTATTTATTACACTCAATGCTATAGTGTTACATTTGTTTTTCTTTGCCTTTTGAAATAGATTTTTGTGCTTACTTCCTGTAAAGTTTACAAGACAATGATAGTGTACTTTTACAGGTTAGTCGTTGTATCAAACTAGTTTTGATTGCTTAAGTTGGGAGAGGTTAAGGGTTTGAACAGTCAAATGTTCATCACCTCACATGAAAGAAAACAACTACATTGTAGGCGTGGTAAAAGAGAAAAACCTTTTAGATTCACTTGTAATACGTCAATAATACTGAAAATCACAATGTAACTCTCTTGCCAAGAAAGCTGATCTTGGTATGTATGTAAGTGTTTAGGGTTTTATCATTATATCAAAACTCATGAATAAAAGAGAACAGTTATGGATAATCTATTGAGTTCAATCACAATGCCACAATGATACTATGAAATACACAATACGAAAAATCACAATGGAACTCTCCAGCCAAGACAACAGGGTGTTAATATGTGTGCGTTTTAGGGTTCAATGCTAAAACTACAGTGATGGAGAAGAGAACCATGATGATTGGGAACTTAGCGAGTTCAATCAACATACAGCTACAATAATATTGAGAATCAGCGAATAATACTGGAAATCACAATGCAACTCCCTTGCCAAGAAAGCGTCAGCCGGCGGTGTTGGTATGTGGGTTTAGGGTTTGCTGCTGCATGCGTCAGCTGCCCGGCAGTATATTGAGCGCTCGCTGCATGCCGCTTATTGAGCGTGGCTGGTAGAGCAGATTAATGCTGGCCAGGGACAGCCCGGCTCAACGGATGTGCGGTACTGGCAGACCGCGGAACAAAGCCGCGGCGGTCGAGGCTTTGGGCCATTAAGTGGTATTGTGGAGTAGGGAACTGATGATGACTGGGCACCATCGACCTGCCGGACGACCAAGGTCAGGCAGAGGAGAGCCCGGCATGCGGAGGGCTCGTGGTAGAGATGCCGGATTATATTGGGAAATGTTAACCCTTTGATTGCTTGTAACTAGAATAATTGGGTTTGTTGGCTGAAATGTTACTATACTAAGACTGCATTATTGTAATCAAAATTGAAATTGAAAACAATTAGACTCTGTTTTCTGTGTTCGATTAAATTTGGAAAAATTGATTGGGTCAAAGGTTTTGTACTGCTATACTTTTCTGTATATGCCTTTACACCATGTCATAGTGATTTTGGAAGTTGCTAGTGGTTCAACTTCCAGGAAAGTATGCAGTATGTAATGAAATAAGTCTTTCTATGATGAATTGTTGTAAATGCGCCCATTCCAGTCGTGCGGTTGGGCAAATCTTTCATTACATTGCATAGAATTTCTTGACGCTTTGCAAATAAAATTACTGTGCAGTTTCATAAGTTGTCAAAAATGTTCTGACGTTTACATTGTGAAAATGTGTAACTCAACTGATAAATTTTCAAATAAGAACTATATTTCATACTAACAAACTGAGATGATTATTGAAATTTGTTAACTTTTCCCCCCAATTCATCAATGCAAAAGATCATTGCATAGTAGAGCTTATAATAATCCAGAAAATACAAATTTATAAATTTTGTTCACTAATTTTTGTATGAAATATCATTAGGTTTGGATCACGACATATCATTTCCTTTCAGACGGTACGCATTCATGATATTGAAACACAAATTGCATTCCTTTAGCTGATGCATATATTTAAATTGCATGATTTTTGTGTTAAGATGCAAGATTTCAAGATCAGATAGAAGTGCAGACATTGCAAACTTTTATTAGTTTCCTGTTTTATATACAATTATTTGTGAATGACAGACAATTCAACAAAGTCTCTTCATTACTCTGCGTACAAAGAAAACAATTTGTATGATTTTATTGAATAAGTGTCACATGAAGACAAAATTCTTGTTTTAGATCATTTTACGTCTTAACATGCAACTTTTCTAGTGTGGTATATGATATCTATAGAAAAGATAAAAAATAGGACTTGACAATGAAGACACTGTTTTGTCTTTGATATGATACAGCTATTTTCCTGTTTGGCTTACATATGCATACTCTTCGCTCTAATGGTTAAAAAACAATAACTTTCAAATTTGAACCATATTCCACAAACACAGGATAGCAGAACAGTTATGCTGATTTTAAGAATATGCAGTGAAAATGGTACTGATTTATTAGCTATTTATTTTTTTAGACAAACTGATCTTTTTATAGATACAAAGCCATAGTTAATCTGGACATTGGTCATTTGACAGGGAAGGTTATGACATGCACACGACCTGGTGGGGTCATCGCTGGGGTCGTTGTCGTGGTATGCAACATCTGTTGCTAGGTGATCTTGTCATCATTACGTGATAGATGGTCACGGGTAATTCACTGCTGTCACTGTAATGCTGCCAGTGCATATTTGGTCATGTTACGAACAAGTCCAATCTCTTGTTGCATGTGCCTCAATTTACATTGTTGTAGACCTTTTGAGGCATAAAGTAATTTTCAGTCACTGTTAATTTAGGAAACTGTAGTCTTTGCAAATACAGTGCGACCTGGCACTGTCATAAGTCTTAGTAGTTGTCTATTGAGACTCATTGAATTGTAAACTCCTTAGGCTATTCTAATGAGTAGAAATTGAAGACAACTCAAAATAGCATTCAATCCCTTCATGTTCGACTCTTGTCAGTAAAGGTGCAGTACTTCACTTTATTTATAAATTGAGCTGCTGATTCGTTTTGAATTACACCGTGATCATTTAAAGGCTTGTTCTGAAATTGAAGACTTACTATTCCTGTAATGTTATGAATGTAATGTCCTTCTGAAATCGAATCCCTACATCCCTTGAAAATACACTGTTTAGTTATAATATGATATGTGTGTATCATGTTGAAATGTGCAACCAACGTCATGGTATCCGTGATACTCTACTACTGACGTAAACAGCGCTACATGATGCCTTCATGAATTTCATATTTTCAAACGTGCAAGGACGGTCAATGTTTTCCAATATATGGCACCTCATTGTTGTATTTGATTACAGAATTTAATGACTTATTAGCTATTAACAAATTGATTTGCTTGTCATTTGACCAGATATTCATCACATATTGAGCTACTTACTTTTACATGATTTGCAGTAGTTTTGCCTACAATGCAGATGTATTTTGCCTAATTAATTATTTTGATAATTTGTGCATACATCTATGCATAACAACGTCGATGAAGCATTTCATGACATATAAATTGTGTATGTTCAAGAAAACAACTATGTTGTATTTTTGTAAAAAGAATAGATCATCAAACATTCTATATTTTCAGTTCTGAAGGATAGTGTATTATGATCAAAACGTAGGAACTTTTAACGACAGAAATCTTCAATGCAATAGATGTTAAATGAGTATCACATTATAACATAGTGAATTGATCTATAATGATGCATTGACGCTTGTCTATGAGCAATTAAACTCTGCTGTGTTAGCGGGTGTCGTACGCTCCTTGTGTAGTATAAGTAATGAGTGTGCGAGATGTCAAGAGTCAGGTAGTGACAGTGGTGACACTCGCTTTGTGATGCTGCTCGCTGCGCAAAATCCACACGTTATTCTGCAAGGTAGGAAATGCATTCTCATTTTTTAAAAGTCACAATTTAAAGTTTTGTAGCTTCTGTATGGCAGAGAATGAGAGATAATCTTCGAGTCAATAGTTGAGGTAGTCTGCAGTTTGGGAAAGACATTCTTGTTTTTTTTTAAAGTTTATATTAGATGGCAACGATGTGCACAATACTTGGTTTTATGAAGCTCAATCAGAGCATTGTAGTTATGTTGTTAAGTGTCGAAACTTTACCTGATGTGTCGGTCATCACTAGAGTAAAGTTTGGCGAAAAGTGCCCTATCATAGACTTGTTATGCAAATGATTTGATTTGTTTCATATGGTAAGTACTATTAGCAGCACTGTCGTCTTTGTAATACCTTGGGAGTTAAGATTTTAAAGGTGAAACTGTAAATGGAATAGATTACAGGACTGAATATCAAGGGACTTTTATATGTACGTGCAAGAGGACAAAAATTAAATCACTTATAGGGTTTTCAGTTTGACGAATTATGGAAAATCTTTTTAGCCAGCCACCCGATGCGAGGCAAGTGAATTTTCAAATCACTTGCCCAGCTTATAAAATAAGTACATGTAGTCCTGACCTGTGGATAGATACAAAAGTCCTGGATATTTGACTTTGCGCTTGATTTTTTGCTTATTGTTGCGTGGCTCAAAATGTGAACAGCGCACGTCACAAAGTTTAGCCACTTGGATCCTTGATCCAGGCATAGAAAAAATGCACCGCTTAAACTTAATTGTCTGTCTAGTGTTTTGCCAGCGTTTCGTATATAGCTTGATGTTTATAAACTTTTTTTATCTTCTGAATTAAAACAATTGTTTTTTTGTTTTTTTGCAACCTCGTTAGTGCTTCAGGACTACAGCTACAGTTAAGTTCAATCTCATCTTAGTAGAGCCATGGTGTTTGTTGAGTAAACTCATTCGTAATTCTTTGCATATTCTTTGTCTGTCAAAATTTTATTCTTTGTCAGTCAAAATTTTATAATATTTGGTGATAGAATGAATAAGTGATTGGATCCAAGTCTAGAGAAAAAGAACTTTGCTGCTCCTTAGCATTTTACATAAACAGTTTTCCATTTGTTTAATATTCATCAGAGTATTAAAAGTTCAATTGCAGGTGGGAATGAATCGACGCAAGTCTTTCAAAAGTGATATTCCGTTTTGGGTGAAATGGAGAATTCTATTTGTGGCTGAGTTATTTGCGTGGTGTTTGGCTGCAGTGCTGTTCGTGTTGAGGCATACAACTTCTGAGGCCAGATAAATCTGCAGTCCCGCTACTTGATACCAATTGCCAATTGTACATGTATGTGCATTCTTCTGAGACTGGTCGGATGATAGCGTGTTTGCCTATTCACGCAGACACAGCCGGCAAGGCATGTTTTTTTCAGCAAGCCGAATACCTACATTTCTATTGATTACTTGTCTTACCGCCCCGGCTTTTAAAGGGAAAGCAAATATGTTTATGTGTGAATACTTATCCTGTGTGTGTTATGCTTTAAAACGGTTGGTTGTTATTATTTCTCTTTTTAGGTGTTTGTTTTTAATGATGGGGTATTTAGAAATTGCCTGTGGAGCGTTCCGTTCAATCAGACGTGGTTGAATGCATAATTTTTGAAGTCCAAAATTGCTGCTGAGAATTGCATTGATTGACAATGGCAATTCCACGCAGTGACCCTTTGTGTGGGTATGAAAATGCTGTTCGTCAATTAATAAAATAATAGCCGCTTCTGCACTATGGCGTATCGATAGAAATTATTATGATAATACAGCAGAATCTTCAACAATAGAGCGGCCACATATGTTATCAATAAGCCATTGTTGGATCGTGCTGGCTTTGCATGCAAATCATGTCTCGGGGTGTAAATATCTTATAAGACCGCCGCATTCACTGATCACTCTCTGATCCTTATACTATTCACTGTCCAATCAATAATAAAATGTAACTCAATAGAATGAAAATCGTCCATTTATTAGTTGTGGTGACATATATGTTGGTTTCACCATGTTCACCTTATAAGGTCACAGGCTGTAGGGCATTCATGCTGGTTGTTCGGGGGTGGGAGTAGGGGCTAAGGACACACAGCTCTATGACCTATATAGCCAGTAGCTATCATATCATGCAGCCTATAACATTTTTCAGCCGCTGTAGCAGCATAGATCATTATCCAAGGTTCACCCTCCACTTCACACAAGGTTTTTCCCCTTGCTTAGTACAGTAGAAACTTCTTATCTTGAAACTGCAGGGAGAACAGTAAAATGCTTGAAATAGCCAATATTCAAGATACCAAACTGATGTTCATACTGTAGTTGAAGGGAAGTGAAACCAACCTGAAGTTAACAGAAAATTCTAGATGAGCAATTGCAAGATAACGAGGTTATACTGTAGATACCGCAGCAGTCTTACATTCTTTACAGACGACATCGCCGTTGTCAATTAGATTTAGAGTGTTTTTTAAGGATGACCAAGTTTGTCAGCATGCTGGTGGAAGCTCCGGCCGGGTTATCCAGTAAGACTATTAACACGAAAGACGGAGTGGCGGACAACGGATTTCACGGCCACCGCACGCTGCAGAGGATTCAGAAAGGATCTTGTCCTCGTGGCCGTTGTTGTGTCAGCACATGAATGTTTTATCAGCGGGCACCCCGGCAAATTATTGGGCCTTCCATTGGGTGCAGTGGAACCTGTCCATTGAACATCTCCCTTTTGATTTTAGGACGCGTGTTTTATGTGGACACTTTTCACCTCTCCAGAAGGTGTCTGCATAAAACAGGTTTTACTGCTAATGTGCAGGATTTTTGTCCTCAATTTTTTTGTGGCTGTGGTGTGTTCCTCTTTACGGACTAACTGCTAGGTTAAACTAGTGTTATCATCTTCATTTCCATATGTTACCCAGAATAAAAGCAAAACAGTTGGAATGTATGAATATTTCGCATCCCGTGTAAGGGCCTTCAAATGTCCAGCAGCAGCTGTATAGCAGGCAACGTGCATGGCCCTGCCAGCCGGGCATTATTGAGACCACCGACTCCTCCACTGCCAATCATTGATTGCCCCGGATCTTTACGTCCCTCTTCTGTGCATGGAGTGGGACCGTTGCCTACAGCCGGACCATACCAAACCCTAAAGCTGTCAATTATGTATGTAAATTTCAAAAGTGGCTGCTTGTCAAGCTTCTCTATGGTGTTAGCATGCATGTGTGCTTGTGCCTGCTGCCTGCCTCCACCACAATCAGTTATTCTATAGCCTCCAATGTCGTGGTTTGGTTTGTGTGTTGGTACATTGGCAACTTATCAAAACTCCCTATATACTACTACTACTACATAGATCCGCCACCACCGACTTGGTTATCGGTGGTGTAGCCGTGTGATTGGGGGAGAAGTATGCTGCATTTGGAGGTGGAGGAATGTTCATGTTAGCAGAGAAACAACACTGACATACATAGTCCTGTTTGCTTATATTATAAACATGCACGGTTTATTCTACTACAGGCAGTGGTAGAGTTTTAGGCACTGTTATGAAGGGACTAGTGTGCTACATGTAGTTGGCTGGTATGTACATGTAGTTGGGAAAGAGTTACTGGGTTATATCTATGCGTTAGGATTGAATGGCACTACACGTTGTTGTTGTTGATGCTGATAAAAAATGATATATGCATACTTAACAATTCATGTATTGCGCATGGGACTGGATAAACCGTGATGATCATAATATGGACGTTGTGTTGTAGTCATAGTCGAGTGTACTACTTTATTTAACACTAGATCCTGATTATCTTGGCGGCACAAGCACAAGTACTTTATTATGTAGAGGAGATGGGTGTCTCAACGTAAAGGTTAGCCTATACATGGTTTACGAAGTAGATGTTTTGATTCTCATGATATATGAATGTTGACGTTTTGTGTAAAAAAATGCATTTGGCACTTTCTGTGTTGATGGATAGTAGCGCTATTATACACATGACATGTTATGTCTAAAGTGACAGGATGAAATTGTTGGTCACAGAGCTAAACTAACAGAAGAAGACTTTGTTCTGTTAATTCTGTTAAACCATGTTAAGAATAAAACAATCACAATGTCTTAATTGAAAATAGGATCCGTTTGGTATACGTCATGGTAAGTTATTTGTTCTTGTGCACGTTCAGACATATATAAGTAAGTGGGTCTGCTGGTTTATTTATAACATTCCTACAGGTCAAGTGGAAAAATCTGAACGATTGAACATGCATAATCAGAGAGTTTTATCATGTATCTTGACTGATGCCACTGATAAAGCTGATGCATATAGAGTGAAACGTTTTAATTAATAAAAGTTTTATACGTCTGCTTTCAAAAAAAGAAACTGTATTTTGCACTCTTGGTTTTTCTTCTTTTCTGTCCATTCATATGCATATAGTAAAGAGTTGTAGGTGTATTTACGCAGGTTTCAATCAATCCCAAGTCATAAAACCTGCCAATGTACCGACTGCTGCTGCCGCTGCTACTATTTTGAATAGATGGATGGATATGTAGGTGTTTAGGTTTGTTTTAGTTTTTTCATAGTAAGACATGCAAATATTCTGTTTGATTAATATACGCACAAATTCATTTATAGTTTGTTAGCACTCACCTGGAACTCAAGGTAGAAAGTGATACAAGCAAAATGTAAAATCAGTTACAATTGATACTACATGTAGATTTACTGATATTTGTTACAACATAGATCGCAGTATGTGTGGGTGTGCATGCAGCTGCAATTTTACAGGGCTTAAAAAATTGTTCATGTTAATGTAACATCGGTTATCATTGATACTAGTGGTAGATATACTGAAAATTGTTACACGCACTGCAAAGCGTGAGGAATTGGTGTATGCAGCTGCAAAATTAGGGCTAATAATTTATTGGCTGAGGCCTCTACTAGTACCATGCTCTTGTGTATGGTTGCTGTGATACATATTATATGGTGAGCCCTATGGCCGCAGTGAATGCACATTACGACTCATTGATCAAGCAATTGTGATAGAGAATTCAATGTATGTATACAGTATGTCAGTTTGTATGTCTCACTATTGATCGCAGCGAGCGAAATCTTTGTCATCGTAATGCACCGTGGCCATTCCGCATTATTATATATGCATTCGATGTGCATTTATCATAGAAAAATTCTATTCTACGTAACATGCTGCACTCAATGGACTATACAGCTTATTAAAGTCAAATGAAATAGATTAAAGTGCTATATCTGTGAAGCGATTCATCCGCGGCAAGATAATAATGCACACTTATGAATGCACCGGGCAGAGAAGCAATTCTGAGAAGAGAAGTTCCTATTATGAAAGGCAACACTTTGGATGGGGGTCGCCACCACTAATGACACGAATGTTGTTTTTTTGGCTGAGGATATAATGGACATTGGTCATTATATCTGCCATATGAAGCGCCAAGAGCCACTGGCCAACACAAGACCTGTATTTCTTGTACCATTGATGCTTGTGCCCGTAACTTGTGTTTTTCTGCTTGATTGTCGGTTGGTTTTGAACTTTGCAGAGAGACTTGTGTCGGTCGTTTCGGTTGTATGAGGTTTGTTTATGGTGGTATTGTTTTGTCATCTGCACATATATGTTTCGATATATGTGTGTTTAGAAACATTTACACAGCTTTTTAAAGTGTAATTAGTTTAGCTATATAGTGGATATATGTATATATACCAGTCTGTTGAGATTTTCGTAATGTTTGCTTTATATATTGACTGTTTGTTTGTAAACGTGTTGATATTTTCTCATATTCATGCTATACTTTACGTACTGATAAGACATACACTTATACACACTGTGCACTTTCTTTATTTCCAGTAATCATTGTGGAAAAAAATAGTCTGCATAAATGAAAAGTTCTTTTGTCGTCAAATTTACCGTTCCATTTCTTAGATGATTGTCTGTTTGCTTTTCTATCTACATTCTATTGATATGAACGAAATGTCCGTTTACAGGTTACATGTGCACAGAGAATGTGTCATTTGAAACCTGTTGTGGTCATGCGATGGTCCGACCATCACTGACATTTTTCAGATGCATATATGTTCACAGATAAACTAGTTCTAGATAACATACAGTAGAACCCTGTATTAAGATCACTGCAGGACTGACAGTTGATTGGTCTCAATAAAGAGGTGGCTGAAATGAGGTCAGCTGGGACATGTTGAGAAATTGTCTTTTTTCTAGACCTTGTATCAATACAGACTTGGTCATATTTGTAGATTTTACTGTATATTTCTTTCTTAATGGTTGAATTTTTCACTGACTTTCTATGTTACATGTAAAGGTGCTGGAATAACTAAACGTTAAATTTTTACTCTTTTTTAATCCGGTTTCATATTACCCTGCTCATATATCTCATAGATTATTCTATCGCACAATTCATTCTCATCAAATCGTATCAGAAATGAAATGTATTTATACTACAAACAAATTTCGCTCAAACTTAGAACATATAAACCACCCAAATAGTGAACAGTAGGTAGTAAACACAAACTAGAAATCGTGTGCTCAAGCAAATAATCCGGAGCAGGCGTGATTCTTGCCAAACGATCTGGTCATGCCCACTGTACCACTGCTCGATGTACATGACTATCTATTTTATCTATTCTCCAGGTTATGAACAAAGGCCTGAATCAATCCTTTAGGCAAGGGTGATAACTTCAGATGTTTAAATTTGCATCTTTATTTTTCATACAGATTTTATATTATACTACCGGTCTATAAATTATTCTTTTATGACAATCTGTTTATCATCCAGTTGTTTTACATACAGGCTTGAATTAATTCTCTGGCTATGGGTGCTACTATTTACCATATATGACCATGTAAACACCCATGGGCTTTTAGTTTGAAAAAAGTTTCAATTTTGAGAGTGGGATTTTACACGAATGTGGATTAACATTTGTTTTGTTAAATTTAGGGTGGGCTTTTACATGGCGTTAGGCTAATGGATGTATGACATATGTGTGCATATTGATACAGGTTCTGTGGTATCAGTTACAGTCTGCCCTTGTTAAAGGCAGTCACGTGGAAAGATAATGTCATGTTTGTTAGGAAAGGCCATGCATTGTATGCCTTATGAAATGTATATTGGTTCCTTGAAACTTTGTTTTTTAATACTTTTTGCTGCATATTTTGCATTATTCATTCATGTTCTATGTTTGTGATATCTCTTTTGTTTTGGTTTGTGTTATGAAGTGATGTTTACAACAGGTTTTTAAAAGTTAATTCTATATTGTGTCCTTCACATTGCAAAATAATGAACAAAGCATTAAGATCCGTCAATGTATTCTTAAAAGAAATGTTTGACATGTGTGGAATATCACATGCGAATACCATCCAACATACAAGAACATAAACGAAGAAATATATAAAATATATAAGTATGAATAATGACCCATTTGCTATGAAGTATTTGATGGCCGTTCTGTTGCGTGTAATATTCGTCGTTTATGGCTTGGCCAATAAAACGGCGCCTGGTCAGAGCGAGTGCAGCCTCATTTGGGTTGCCAGTGTTAATAAACACCAATGCATTATAGTTAAAAGAAAAAGTTCTCAATATTGTAACGTTATTAGTATTAGGTCCAAAGCAAATGGAATGGAAAATTCCAACGTTTTAAAAGATTGGTAACTATAATGATTTACAAAGGTATGCATCCTCCCAAGGGAGCTGAGACAAGAAAAACTACAAAAAACTGAAGATGATGCCTATGTGTGTAAATGTATGCAAACTTGTTAGAGCCCTGCCATATAAGAGTATGGATGACAATTCTAAATGACTAAATTTACATTATTTGTTTTAATCAAGAATGAGATAATTGATTCTAGAGGCCTACATAATTTAGTGCAATTGAATACAGCTTTAAATACCAAGATTTACACTAAAAATCCATCAGCTTGGTTGAGAATGACGTCAGATTTTCGTCATACTGTTGTATTAACTGAAGCAAGTAATAACAGACATTTGGCTTCCAAACAACAAAGATCCGAGGCCTACATCATTAAATGCATTTATTTCTGGCAGCTTAAACTACCACATGCAACTGTACAATGGCCCATCCACATGTAAATGCCCACACCCGAAATTGAAACCATATCAAAATCTAGACCATTAAAATTCCAACAGAAATATACTCCCTTTATTCTACCATTTTTTCAACCCAAAAGCCTATGGGCATTTGGATTGTAGTGTACCGTATGTGTGTGTAATTTTTGTAGTTTACATAACCTAATAGCCCATATGATAATAATTTTGGTGGGGATAAAGCATACACAGACTGCTGTATTACCTCGAGTACGTAACAACGCGATGAGAAGTCTGGCATGGAACGCGTAACAGCAGAAGCTGGGACCGTGAACACGACCTCGGCTTATCAAGTCAACTGCGTCCATGGTGCTGAAATCAGCTACGCAGTAAAATATGACATACAATATGAGCTGTTTCTACTGTTGTTTCATTGGACACACTTCTTTTGCTTTGCTGTACATAGCTTTGTAGACGATTTTATTCTAAACATGTTTAAACTATATATGATTCCAAACTGATCAATTTGCATACCATTATTGATGTTAAATATATGTTTGCAAATTAACAGAACTTAACCAGATTTTTTTTTTTTAAAGTATCATACTACTGTAGTAGTTGGTTGATAATAATCTTGGCTGTCTCCATGTGGAACGATCTGGGATATTGTTGCTTTACAGTTCAATTGTTGCCCGTGACGAATGGACACATAACATACACATTGACATGATGTACATGTGTATAGTAGAACCTCATCATCTTGATATTACTTATCTTGAATTTTCTGTTAACTTATGGGTAGTTTCATTTCCCTTCAACCACATTATGAACAGATAGAAGTTAGTTATCTCGAATATTCTAGCTATCTTGAGCATTTTACTGTTCTCAGTACACCTTCAAGATAGCAATTTTCTACTGTACTTTGTTGCAACCAGACGACGTAGTTTGTGGCTGCATCAAACGGCATCCACTTCTCATGCCAGACGCACACAGCGCTGTCATTACTCGGCGCTGGCGCCTCTATTGTACCGCGCACTGACGCTCTACCGGGGCCCTAAATGGTGTGCTATAGTTTATAAGAACTATGTTCCAGTTTGGACCATAACGTCATTAACATAGAAAAAATATTGCTTGTGGAGTGTATAAATTGCGTGTCTTGTTTAGCTTTTAATTTTTATTGTGGCAATTTGTTCAATCCATTGCTTGACTTAGGTTACATGTGCATTAAAAATAGGCAACGACAGGATATCAGTTCTGTTACCCCAAACACCAACATCCCCCAACGCCTCAGTATCCTCGGCTTGTGATTTATGCCCCATGCGTGGGCCTCGGTGAGTTTCGGCTCCATTTGGCTGCCCCGCCACGTCCCATCCAGATAATGGGCCAGAATGCATGCATGGGCGGCCGCGGCCCAGACGCCTGATTTACCGCTCTCCCTCCAAATACGGACGCAGCCTGCTTCCAATCTCAGCACAGCCACCGCAGCAACCATGGGGTTGTGTCTTTAAGAAAAGGCTGGCGTGTATAATCTGTGAGCTGTGGCTGCGCTACAATAAGTGCTATTGGGGGTTGTGGTGTTAGTGGTGATGGTTATTTCTGGATCTGGTCCATGGCTCTTGGCAGCAGCATTTTTCGTCCAGGGTCTGAATAGCAAGGTCACTTTGTCATGATGTATGTTTCTATCTGTTTGAATTAGGAGGGGTTGACCAACGTGTAGTAACATGCCACCAGCGTACCTTAGTTTTGTAATATGCATCAGGCATCGTATTGAATCGTTATAGCATCAAATACATGTGCACGACATGCAATGCTTAATGGTCGTCGCATGTCGTAAATTGACAATGAGATGGGCGTCACCAGCCATTTGAATAATCACGCATGTGCCTCGCATGCCAGCGGAGCTGGAGTATTGTATTGATCTGCATGTCTCATGGATGCTGCAGCATACATTACTATATATATAGGATCGGCCAGAATAAGCAAAATTGGCTTTTCATTTAGATGATTAAATCAATTTGTTGCTCTATTGGAATCTCTTACACAGTACATATATCCAGTGTTACAATATCCCCCCGTGGGTTAAGCTATGGTTCTTAACTGGAAGAATTTGCCAGTCTAGATATACAATGTATGTTGCAATTAAAATCAACAACAATTTTTTACATTTTTTACATTTTTCACATTATGCTGGACGCCAATTCTTCCTTTATTATCAGACATATTCATATTGATTTAATGAGTACCATGAATTAGCACTCCTTAATTGTTTTGCAATTAGAAAAATTAGCAATCCAGTCATTTACGTGAAATAAGTGATTTAATACTCACCAACAAATGTAGCAGGCATTTTACACCACGGGCGTCTCATTTTAGAATTGAAATTAAAATTTGTAACTTAATATTAGCTATTGGTTTCTCATCGGCCATATTGTTTGAATTAATTAAGATCGCTTCATCATATCAATAACAAAAATTAAAATTTTGGTCAATTTCATGTCGCGCTATATTCGAAAGGTTTGTAATTAGATAGGGATTGTTATGATTAGGATGATTACTATGTGCGTCATCAGAGTAGCTTCTCGTATGTGCATATTATTTATATTAGCAAATTTGAGGTAATTAATAACAGTTATTGATCTTGTAGGTCAACAGTCTATCAGTACCGGAAGACACTCTGTTGTACATGTACCATCGTCAAATTTTACACTGTTAGATAATGAAAATTAGAACTGATAATTGAATGTAATACATACGTATTCTAGGCAATTTAAGCTAATTTCTATTATCAACATTGCCTTTTAAATGTGTACATTACAAAATACAAGTTTATTTATTGCATTCTCAATAAATAAAATTGTCCGAAGAATGGGTATCACAAGGAAGTTTTTAGCCAAAAACATTTGTTAGCTTTTGCAACTAACGTATGAATTCATGTCATGATTAGTCAATGCTCATGCTTAATCTATTCTACATTTATTAAGAACATCCTAAAGAACAATTTGGATCAAACGCTTAATCTTTGCTACCATAACGCTGAACATTGAAAATTGCCTTCGTAAGCTTAGTCAGGTTTGGTTCCGGCCCTCCAGTTTCTCTGTGTAATGGCTAGAATTGGCTAGAATATGAAGATTTTTCATCTTAGGCTACAATCATGAGTCTTAGTTCAGAATCCACAACATCAGCTGTTAATTCATAGCTTTCAGGCTTGTACTACACTATACTCCCAAGTGATTAAAAAAAAAGTTCCTATAGAGATGTAAAGGCACAAAATGTGGCATTCTTCTATAGAGATGTAAAGGCACAAAATGTGGCATTCTTCGAACTACCCGATATAGCAGAAGTGGCAGACCTTGAGGTGGGCAGTTGCCCCCAGTGAAGGCCAGTCTCATCATTACATTGCCGTGATTGCACAACAAATGCCATCGTTGTTCCACAAAGCATGGTCATGTACCTCATTTATTACTCTGAAAGTAAGCCTGAATTAGTACCAGTTTTACTTTCTCTTAATCCCCTTTCACAATTGATCGCAAATAAATGCGACCAAAATGTCGTACGATCTAGTGTGTTCAAGAGGTGGTCGCAGAAATGATCGCTAGGAACATGCTTTTACAAGCATTTATCAAGCCCATTGGCACTGTCGTTTGTGTCATGCAACAGACGTACAAGGACGTAAGATGGTTGAGCAACGCTCCCGTGATGGCTGCAAGTCACCATGCGACCGTAAAACGTTGTGCGCCATTCGCACAAAATCATGCGAGTAGATACAGCATTGTACAACATCCGTGCGATGTAATGGTTTAAAAATCAATGGATGAGCCAGTCTGCGACCCAAAACTGAATTTTGAACATGTTCGAAATTCACTTGCGATCGTAAATTCCCCTGGAACAGATGCGACCGCACGTACGAGTTATGAGATTTGCTTGTGCAACGTATGCGAAAGTGATCGCCAAGTGGTCGCCAACTGCTCGCAACGCAATTCTGAAAGGGGCTTTATTAACTATATATGTACATTAAAATGTGGTTATGAATCTCAATATTGCTTAATCTCAAATCTCTCTCTTAAAACTTATACGTATCATGCATGATCTTCAAATCAATTTGAACTATTTAAAACGTCACTCCTGTGTCGGCATTTTCTTCACTACTAAAGTATTGTTTCTTGAAAATTGGTTGTCTACTGATATACCTATATTATGTAAAAATAAGTCTGTTCATAAGGTAATTTAGGTTGTACATGTACATTGTTACCGAATAGACTTAACAGAAAGATAAATATCATGATTGCATGAATTTATTTCAAGACAAATTAATTCAATGATTAACAAACAACAGAATTAAAAACGCCAGTAATCAGATATGATCATGATAAAAGCACAAATGATGACTATATCTCCATCTCATAACACTGAATTAATGATTTTGCACTACTGGATATTATTAATTATCTTTGACCACATGATTTGACCTTGCCTTTTGTAGCTAAGCCATGGTAGCTCGACATTACTTTATCACAAATTATACGAATTATGCGTTGACACTTCTAGTCATGCAAATAACTTGTTTGTTTCTTTGGTTGTATATGTCTATGATTTTTTACAATTTAGATATGACGATTTTATTGATTTTAAAGATGAGAAATTATGAATTCAAAATCTGTCGTAACGGTCTTCAGATTTTTTTTTTTATCACAAGGCTTAGAATTTTGTCACAATACTTGGGTGATAGATAGTTTCTTGTCGCAAAACAATGAATGAATTAATGGCAAAACATAAGCATAAAACATTAAAGCTTTTTTTGGAAGAAAACCCCACTGCATAATGCATTATGTTAGAAATATTAAGAATACTAGTAATCACCATTTAAGTCAGAATATGGTGATATGTAACAACTCTGGTAGAATCTCAGCAGAATTTGAAGAAGAGTGAAACAACTGACCACAGAATGAATGTGACGATGTGTGTCAACTCATCAACTATTACTACTATTTTCCACATTGAGTCTCTAGTGTACAAAACAATAAGGCAATTTGCTTGTCATAAAAAATCTTGAAAGCATTTTGTTTTGATAAAGTTTATAATGTTATTTGAAACATTTGTTAGATATACTGTAGCGATTTGTGTCAGATTGTTTATAATATTGCGCTTAACATAAAAGTTGCAACACTAATAAATCATATCCGACAAAAGTCTATGAAAGGCCAGTATAAGAAATACATGAAAAAGTAAAGAACAAAAGGGATGGAGGTCAGACATGCATAAAAGGAATGTTGACCTAACTAGGTAGCCATAAATAGCATATAGGGAAGGCTTGAAAACCTACCTACAAGTTGTTCTAAAAATGATTTTCATGATTTGTTTTTATTGTTAAATCCTTAGCTGGTAAATTAATGACTTTTCAATGTTGGTAAAGGAGAAAATGATTGAATAATTCATCGTTGATTTTACAAACTTAATGAATAGTTCAAGAAATGTTCCGAATTGTTTGTGTGTTGCTGCCATAAATATGTGTTTTATGTGTCGATGAAGTGATATATAATTTTGAATACCATGAGCAGCCAACAGATGCTGCATGCAGTAATATGTAGCACTGAAATAAGAACTATCATCATAGGAAGGTTTCAGTAGTTATTAGAAAATGTAAAGCTTGTATATTGCAGAATAGTTTGATGACTCTAAGCATGAAAGTTACCAGAACATAGAGAACTTATTAGTGAACACACTTACAACTATCTAGAAATTAATTTTTAGCATTGGATTTATTTTACACAAGGAAAACATTTATGTTGGAAATGTGAAATTTCTTTTAGAAATGTGAAAACTAAATTGATGTACTTCCTCAAGTGCTTTCTTGACATGATTTGCTTCATGCATCAAAACATCTCATTTCGCCACCAAGAAACTGACTGGGTATACCTTCAAGTACAATCAGCGCATGCACAATTTTATGCATATTGTAATCCTTACTATATTCAAAACAGTTCCAGCGATTTTTAACGTTCATGTCTAGCCCTATCAATCGTGTACGTAACTGACCATGCTCTCCTCCGTGTACTTTCAGATGGCCACGACTGGGACGAGCGCGCAGCCCCCCTAGCAGCAGCAGTAGCAGACGCCGACGCTGACGCCCCGCAGCCCTCACCTACTCCTCCTAGCAGCAGCACAGTCAACAACCACCGCAGCCTTCCCAATGGTTACCATAGCAACGCGCAGTCAATGGCAACAACGACGAGCACCGCTACTACCTCATTGCATCAGCAGCAGCAGCACCGTGATAGCGCCAGCGGCACCTCGACAGGGGCGACGCTCGCCGTCGTTACCGGGGACGACGGAGCGGATAGCGACACGCCACCGCCGCTGTCGCCGTCATCGCCGCACTCCCTCCAACATTCCCCTCGTCTTCGTCATCGGCGGCAACAGTACGACGACACCGATATTGGCGACGAAGACGACAACGGTCGCAAGCTAGCAGCATCCCCTCCCCCTCATCTCCCTCCACCGTCCTCCTCCTCCGCCTCCAGTAGAACTGTTGATAATAATAACCAAGGCAACCCGTTGCCTGCGTTGGACGCAGCAGCAGAGCACTCTCAGGATACCCGGCGTGGCAGCAGCCCGCAGCAGCGAGGTGGCAGCGGCAGTGAAGAGCCGAGTAGCAACACGCCCCTCGCGGAATACTATGCAGACACCGCGCAGTACTTTGCAGCAGCAGCCGCGGCCGCAGCGGCAGCGGCAGCAGCGAAATCAGAGCGACAGCAGCAAACGGACACTGGTGACGGCGAACCAAAGATCGTAGGAACTAAACAGGAAGCCATTACGATCAAACCTTTAGTAGACGCTCATTGGTCGACGACTTGGAATACGCACAACGGCCCCTCGAATCCGACTGCTGGTGCGACGAGTCCTGTGTACGATGCAACATCGTCAGCGAGCGAAGCAGCCATCAGCAGCAGTCGGTCGTCGCCTTACGCTTTGTTTTCCGCGGCGGCGGCGGGACACGGTTTCCTGCCCAAGTACACGTGTCAGTTTTGCGGCGCCGTGAGAAAAGGACCAGCAGATCTGCAGCGCCACCTGCGTAAACACACTGGCGAGAGGCCGTTCGTCTGTCAGGTGCGTCACTGTTAATTTGCATGTCTTTTTTTGTCATGATTTTTTCCCAAAATTTTTTAATACAGCAAAAATTGTTTAACTAATCATAACCAGACTTGATATAAGTCATCAATAGGCATATCTTTGGTCTACTTTTGAGGACGTGTGTGTTTTTATATCGAATTTTGCTAACTTCAAGCTTGTGAACACAGCATACCTTCGTTAATTACTCTTGCTGTAGCATTCTAAAATTCCATAATGTTTTTACTATAATGTTGAAGCTGTAGAATTTTGAAGCTGTCGAGAGGACAGTAAAATGCTCAAGGTAGCCAATACTCATATAACCAAATTTCCAATAAATGTTCATTTGTAGTTGAATGGAAATTATACTTATCTCAGTCAATAACATCATTCGAGATAAGCAGTATCGATATAATGAGTTTCTACTGCAATCGAATTCTCTTGAAGACATCTCTTCCTCTTGCAGCTTGTGTAAAGCTAATGGTGACATGATGTGTGTAATTTTCAGCTGTGTCACAAAGCCTTCAAAGCGAAGCGCAGCCTGCAGTACCACCAGTTCATGATGCACGGCGTCGAGCATCGGGACAGCAACATCGCCGAGAAGTACTCGTCCTCCGCGCAGCGCAAACCGAGCAGCGACACGGGATCCCCACCGGTGGCGGCCGACACGCAGCAGGCATTGGACAGTAACGGAAACTACACTCGGCGGCAGGACAGTCTGCTCGACATGGACGAAGACGACGTTTCTCAGGATAGTAAAAGTGATCGCAATAACAATAACGAAGCAGGTCAAAACCCAGATTCTTCTATGCAGCAGCATCAGCATCAGCCCCCATCACTAGCATCATCCTCCTCCTCCCTACACAACGCTTTCAATAGCTACGCTACCACTGGCAAGACGTCCCCGCCGACGATACCCGGATTCCCAGGGCTGTTTGGTGGAAAGACGTCGCCAATCAGCCCCGGCGCAGCCAGTGAATTCTCGGTTGGTGCCGGCGGAATGCCGCCGTATTACAACAAGCTGCTGCAGTTCACGCAGTCGCCGATGTTCCTCTCAGGGTTCCACAGCATGATGCTGGCTCCGCTTCCCGCTGCTTCCACCTCGTCCAGCACCAACCAGCAGCCAGCAGCAGAAGCAGCCAACAGCGGCTTCAGCAGCAGCCGGTAAGAAGGGGGAAGGGATTTTCGCTGTAGGCTATGTTGTCATGCTGAAGGCGTCTGGAATCCAGTAGTTTGATTACTGCATGACTGGAAAAAAAGTACACAAATCTAGGCTATATGTGAATTTCTATACACCAAATGCTGCTTGCTCACCCATTGGTTCTTGAAATATACTACATGTATACGTTTAAGATGTTATCCAGTAATGGGTACAGAATGTCCCAAGAAAACATAAAACGAAATCAAAACAATGATATCCAAACTTCTATTCCTCACATATTTCTAGCAAGTATAGTTGTTAGGGTAAACACTAATGCAGTTAAAGTTAGCTGCATGATAGACCTATGCAAAAGACATGTATCATATTTTAATGTATACTATTATGACTCCAAATCATCTTAGAAAACTACATCATCTAGTCTTTGTCGTATTGTGTTGTTGTAGTCCCAGCAGCCGTCACGCCGCTGCGTCGTCTGCTGCGGGAAGCGACCGTCCTCTGGTGACACCGGACGGGCTGGCGTGTAACTACTGTGGCAAGGTGTGTCCCCGACCGTCCATACTCAAGCGCCACATGATGATGCACACAGGGGAGCGACCCTTCCAGTGCAAGGTGAGAATCGGGGAAGAAAAGAAAGGGTTTTACATTTGCTAAAAGGTATTTCCATAGATGACCGTCTAAGACGCCCATGACCTAAAAATTTCAGTTGTTTTTTGATAAGGTGGCGGGTTGTGTGATTATGTTGTTTAATTAAGTTTTAAACTGCATATCTGGGAATAATTTGGAAGAACATAGGGATGATGTCTTAGGTTGGCCCTCTTAATAGTAATTGAATAACTAATATGGAAGATTAGGCATAGAATGTTCTTTTGTCCTGCACTTTTGATAATATTAACAAAACAGCATTGATACTACGAAATATCTGATTTTCATGTTAGAAATGTTAGGAAAGATACTTCATTAATAAGTTTTTTTTTCACAACAGCTATAATCTGGTTCTTTTAGAAATTACTTGTTTTTAAGGAGAAATATACAAGAAATAACATGTGTGAAACAGACAATGTGTAAATTATTCAAATATTCTGCAATAATGAATGAATCTGTGTTTGCAGGTGTGCGGTCAGCGTTTCGCGCCCAAGGGTTCGATGCTCTTCCACCAGAAGCTGC
Organism: Streblospio benedicti; assembly: GCA_019095985.1. Taxonomy (NCBI): domain Eukaryota; kingdom Metazoa; phylum Annelida; class Polychaeta; order Spionida; family Spionidae; genus Streblospio; species Streblospio benedicti. The sequence continues at coordinate 39,310,100 of CM032665.1, forward strand.
GACATCACATGGACATCAAGCTGAATAAGGCGCTTGAGGAGAGATACCTGCAAGTATGTGACAAATGATTAATGGATTGACAACTATGCCAAAGACCTGGTGTAAATGTAAAAGTCAGGGTTCAAAGTTAAAGCTTCTTGGTGGCCCCGGGAAAGTATAATCAGCCTCTGGGAAATGGTGTTGATTCTGTATCTTTCGTGATGGGCAAGCACAACACAAGCAAAATTTGATCCCCCTAAGGTCAAGGGAAAGTAAAAAATGTTCAAGGGCAAGTAAATTCTCAGTTTTTACTTGCTTTCAAATTTAAACTTCGACGCCTGTAAAAGTCATGAGAGCGAGCTATATATGAGACATAATAAATTCATTGACTAGTATGCTAATGATCTGCTGTAGATGTTAAGTTGTGGCAGCAAGCTATAACGGCTTAAATTACGATTGTAAAGCACCACATTTATTTTCATTCAGATTGTGGCCAACCAGCAGCAGAAGAAGATGAAGGAGATCCGCCGCCAGGCCATCTTATTCGGCGGTTCAGAATCTCAGCAGCAGCAGCAGAATTACACAGTGGCATCAGCAAGTACGACGCAGGAAGTGAAAACGGAGCCGAATGGCGGCGGGAGCTATCCCACTACGCCCACGATTAACTCAGAGAAGGAACTGGACTGGACACACACGACGAGGGGTTTCAGTAAAGATGGAGCGGAAGAGAGTGGCGATCACAAGTTCAGTCTTGCGGACTTGAGTGAGTTGAACGAAGCTCGCAAAAGGCAGTATGAACAATCAAGGGCAGCTGCGGAAAACTACGGCTTACAAGCAATAAGTGTAAACACGAATAATAATGCACACAAAGACTCTCACCCAACAAAAGCAATTGAATCTCCTCAGCAGCAGAAGCAGCAGCAGCAGCAAGAAGACCATAATCCGTTGAACTTGAATGACGAGTACCTAAAAAATTCACACGATACTCTCCGTGGAGGAGAAAGTAGTTATGAGGGTAGTCATCGTCAAGGCTGCAGCGAGAAACGGAATTCTTCTCAGGGAAGCATGGACGATGCGGATAACGATGGTGATGACGAAGACGAACTGGTGGATGGTGAAGACGGGGGGAAACCCGCCGCCAATAGCAGCGGAGCAAGTTCAATCTCACCACAGTCAGCTGCTTCGTCGTTTGCGGCGTCGTCCAACGTATCTGACCAGCTGGACTCTTCCGGCCGAGGAGCGACCGTCCACTACCCGACGCTAGTGCCCGGTCTCGAGAATGAGCTGAGCGTGAGTCGAGAGACTGTGGTGGCCACGCAGCTCGAGGGCATCAACATCAGCACGGGCGACAAGGCCACCGTGTTCCGGTGCCACCTCTGTGATAGCAATCCCGTGTTCCCCATGCTGAGTCTGCTTCAGGGCCACCTGTCCTTCCATGCGACGAGCACAGCAGCAAGCGGCGTCGGAGACCAGCGGAAAGAGAATGCTAGAAATTCTGTAGTTGGAGGCAATGGTGATGTTCGAGGGGCGTCACGGACGCCGCCGTTGGCTCACCAGCCCCACTTGAATAACGGCGACGATCACCATGGCAACGACGAAGACAACATCGACGATGACGCCAACGGCGACGATGTGTCTTCGATGATACCAAAGAGCAGCAACGGTAACGGTGGCAGTCGAGGAGAACATGAGGGTAACTCTTACTCAGGGATCTTTTACAAAAAAGTCGACGGCTTGTACATGTGTCGCTTCTGCAACAAAGGCTTCGACCGGCTGTTCTGCTTGCACCGACACGAGCGTATCCACACGGGCTACAAGCCGTGCCACTGTCCACACTGCGGCCTCGGCTTCAGCGAGTCGGCCAGTCTTCGCCAGCACGTGCTCACTAGTCATGATAACGTGCGGAGCGGCTCATTACCGAGGACACCGGATGCTGCGGCCAAACTGGAGTCAGATGCGCAGCATCTGAGTCCGCCCGACCACAGTCTGTCCAGGTCGATTGATAGTGAGTCGTTTGCCAGTGAAAAGTCAGACTTTTTGGCCGAGTCAGCTGAGAAAGAAGAGCTGGAGAGACACAGAAGAAGTCGATCTCCTCCCGTGGCTGATGGCCAGCGACAGTATGAGCGGCAAGATGCATACGGCAGGAGCTATTCAGAAAGGTCGCTAAGTCCACCGCCATTGCGTGAAGTACCACGATACTCACCGACAGACATCCGAGCAAAAGAACGTCTTAGCGATGACATCACTGTTGTGATACCCTCCGAGCCACCGCAGCCGAACAAAGACCACCACCTGACAACACCAAAATCAACGTGCTCCAACATATCATGGTCAGAAAACGTGTCAGAGGCGGACACGGAATACTCCGAGATCCAGTCAGCTCCAGTCAAGTCATTGATCCATCACGTGAAAAACAAGCGCAAGTTGAGCGGCTCGGGAAGCGGTGCTGGCCTACTCAGCACATCCGCGGATCCCGACCACGACCTGCCTCCGCCTATGAAATCTCCATGCACCCCTGAGCAGCCAGAACCCGGAGAGTTAAAATCCCGCCATCCTATCACGCCAGACGCCGCCTCAGCGAGCTATCCCGGTCTGTTCGGCACCCACGTGACGACCCCGCAGGGCGCGACCCCAGTCAGCTACGCTTTCGGACCCCTGTCCGTGTCCACCCTGATGAGCCCCACAGCTTCGGGGGCCCCGCCGGGATCGCTGCCACACGGGCTCCTGCCGTCTCCGCTTATCTCGCCATTGAACCACGCCGCGTTCTTTGCACACGCCGGCTTGACTTCGCCTGGTGCGCTTCTTGGAGGCTCCCTGCCTGCGTCTTACATGGCCGCCGCAGCAGCCGCCTACTCTTCTCACGCCGCCGCAAACCACCACCAGTACCAGCAACACACCAGCACAGCGAGTATTACCACACAGGCTGCAGCTGCCGCATCGTTGAGTTCGTCGCTTGCAAGCAATAACCACAGCAATAACCACAAAGAGGCTCCATCATCCTCGCAGTCAACACCGTCATTGGAGAGAAGCACTTCGAGAGGAGCAGATAAAGACGATCTGGATGATGATAAGTCGTCTACCAGCTCTCGCTCGCATTCACGGTAAATATTGATAGATACTAGAAAATAGGTTTGTTCCATTAAAGTGGGTTATTTTTTCACTAACAAATTAGATATATCATGAGACAAATGAAAGAAAATTTGAGAATCACTTCTATAGAAAAATATGAGAATGAATATTTATGTAGTTTTCACAATAATAGCCACCTTTCTTAATCAGACCATACAGGGTATAGAGTATTCTCTCATTAAAATTCTAACACTGTTGAAAAAACAAGAATACTCATAGACGAAAAAAACTGTTCTGGCAAAAAAACAAACAAAAAACATAAAACAAGTTATAGAAAATATGAGAATCATTATCCCCGTATTCTTCACAGCAATAGCCACCTTTCATCCAGACTGTATGTGGTGCGTAACCCGATCCGACGAGAGGACGCATGCAAGCCAACACTGCTGTCGGATGGCCGCACGGTGTACCGCTGTCAGTACTGTAACAAGGACTTCGCCACCTACTCCGACATCAACCGCCACATGGACTTCCACGAAGGTGAGGGCGGTCCGTATTTTTGCTTCCTATCAAATTAGAAAATTTAACAGAGTCAGGATTATTAAAGCGCTCATCCGTTTGTATTTATGAGTTGAATTTTGGCAATTTTGGGGGGCAGGATGAGCAGATTTTTTTTGAAAATAAGTGTGTTATGGATGGTTTTAGTGTCCTGTTGACTAGTAGCATTTACTCACCTTAGCCAACTAATCCTGACCCTGTTTAGAAAATAATAAGAAATTGATGTAGAAAATTTATGAAGTAATGTATTTGTGTAGATAACATTAAAATTATTCAAGTGCTGATTAGTGAAAGATTATATAAAATTGATAAATGAATTTTAGAGAATATGCACCATTTAAAGTTTTTGTAAAATTCTAATGTGATTTAACATCCCTGACAAATAAATACCCCGGTACATACATGTATATTAGAAAAAAAAATAATCTTAAGAAATTGTGCTTATTACAATTTGCAATTTTTTGACAACTGTATAACATGTTTGTCTTTTAATTTATATGCAAGACATAGTCTATGCACTTGTATTTATTTTTTATTTTGGAAATTACTCTTCATATTATAATTTTAACAAATATTTTTTTCTAAAACCTTCATACACAAGTTATATATATTTTGTATTTTGATATTGGAATCAGGTTTTTAAAGCAGATTTTAAAATATAAGTCATATTGAAGCAGGTTAATATAAATAAGATGTTTCACATTGTAATAATATTTAGTATCTAATTAAATTTCGATTTTTGACAAAAATATTTTATACAAATTTATGAACTTTCTAAAACAAACTAGTTGTTCAAAATAATTATTTTTCAATATATGCACGAAAAAATAGACGGTGTCTATTCTCTAAACATGGCTTTTGCATATTAATGGAATTGTCTTTTTAAAAAGACATGCTATTTTTTATGCATGTAAATTTTGTAAAAAAAATATATACTGTCATGTAAATATTCTACCTCAAATTAATATTTATATAAATGATATTTTTTATCTAAAATAATTATCATTTCACATGGGATATGTAATGTACATTGACTAGTACGTTGTTGTTTTGTAAATTTAAGTGATAATTAGGGGAGAAGTCTTAACTATTTCTAAGTATTTATTTCCTTAACATTTAAAAAAGTTGGAAGGAATTGAAAAAAGAAAATGATTATTATCGCAGAGTTAAATCATTATATGATATGATGTATTATGATGATTATTGATTAGTCACTGATCTTTTACTGAAAGGCTCCATCAAACAGCTGTTGTTTCTTTACATTAAAATTTCATGCATATTTTTAGACTGTAAGCTGTGATTATTTTAAATGATATTCTGCAATTATCAAGTTGTACAAGCGTCACTTCTGACAAACAACACAATAATTCAATATAAGGGTGGAAATTTATCAAAGTGGACTATGACGCAGACTATACTAAAAATATTAGACATGACACGACACGACACTGCAGTAAACTGCGACGTGTGACGATCGTTGTTCTTTTGTAGATATCCGGCCGTACAAGTGCCGCTTCTGTGACTACTACGCGCGAACCAACAGCCAGCTCAAAGTGCACATGATGCGCCACCAAGGTGAGGAGGGCATTATGGACTAATGTCACAGCATCTTTGAAACCAGAATGAGTTTGATTAATACGTGACCACAAAGATGTACACATACCCTGCTTTTTATGTGAATTTCTTAAAGGAGTTAGTTATTGATGCCTACTTTTGCAGCCTAGAATAGAGGCTAAAAAAATCCAAGATAACAAAATGTTTATCTGATTTACCCAAACACATTGACATTTAGTGTTGGTGAATCACACATCCATTTGTAGTAAATTTCAGTTTATTTTAGTAAAAGTGAACCTTTACTGGTCAGTCATAGGTACATACTATTGCGACCTAGAATAGAGCTTAAAATGAGCTTAAATTTATGATTATATGTCTGGTCTACTCGAATGTAGTGAGGCTCAATCACATATCCATTGTGGTGAATTTGAGCTTATTTTAGGTTTTATTGTTGGCTGCAATAGTAGGACCATTTACTACATTAGCCTAAAAAAAGGATTTAAGTCATCTGTGATGAAAATCATTCTGGTCACTGGAGATTAGATTTTAATCCTCTGCAGTGTTAACTGCTTGATCAATGTCTCATATAACTTTCCTGGGAATATCTTGCGGGTCGATATCATTTAACTTGAAGATGAAGGAAGTTAATAGAAAATGAGTAATTATGTAGATTTTATGATGTAAAATATCATGAAACAAAAAGGCTATTTCCTTGAAATATCCATTGATTAGACTTATCAGAGACAACAGGGTCCAACTGTATTGTGTAGAGAAATGAGGATTGTGGAAATAAACTCCTACCGCGGTTTTTGACTGTTATCAATGTTATTTTCATATTCTATTTCCTGCTTCCAATTCTATGTCCAATCCTGTCCATGAGAAGCATTGTCATTGCTCCGCTAATACTTCCGGACGATGATACAGTCTTAGCTACCTCTAGCCATGCTGTGTAATCCACCAACTAATCCTTATGACCATCTCCAATCCTTCTTAGCATGAATATCGATCATACGACAATCACAATGGACCCTGAGAAACTCAGAGAAAGCCAATTGACAATTGGCGAAACATTGACATATTTAAAAGAAAGTAGAATTATAGATTGTGTAAAAGCAAATGAATAACGCATTCATGCTGTGTAATCCTTGGACTAATCTTAATGACCAAAGCTTTCTCGAATATTTGCAATCCAATGACCATCTTCATTCCTCCTTTCCACCATCACAATAGATGAAAGTCAATTGACAATTGCTGAAACATTGTCCCGTTTAAATTTTTTTTTTAAAGAAATCTCAAATATTTAAATATTATGATCCTCCTCCTCTGTAGTAATCAGTAATCCCAGAGTTCTACTGTGAGCAAAAGTTAAAAGCTTGAATAACGCATTCATGCTGTGTAATCTTTTGACTCATCCTGATAGCGTAAGCATTCTCAAATATATATGAATCTTCACGACCATCTCCATTGTCCTTCTCAGGTATCCGAGAGTTCCACTGCAAGCTGTGCAACTACAAGGGCGTCACACAGTCGGACCTCAACCGCCACATGAAATCCCAGATCCACATGATGAAGGCGCAGAACGAGTGCTCACGCTGTGGCGAAGGCTTCGTCTCACCAAAGAACCTCGAGCGCCACATCGAAGAGAAGCACCTGGGGCTGGTGCCACCGACAGCACCCGCCGTGGAACGCACCTCGATGTTACCGGGCAGCGGTGGGGGAATCGGTGGCGGCGCGGAAGAGAAGCCGAACCAGACGTACCGACAGCATTTGCCGTACGTCGATGAGAAGCAGATCGCCGAGGCTCAGCGCGCCGAGATGGAAGAGAAACGGCTCGCCGCGTCGTATCACGGCGTTGCTAGACCGGTACCGACGAGCAAGTCTGCATCGACAGCAGCAGCCGCAGTTCAGTTGGCTGCGGCGTATCAGGCAGCAGCGGCGGCAGCACATTTAGCGTCTGCTTCGGCACAGCCAAGGGATTAGTTCAGTGTTTGTGGAGTTTTTGAGAGTGGCGGTGGTATCGGGTGTAGATGGATGGGGCAGGGGTTTATGATTGATATCGATGTCTGTAGCGGATTATGGATTACTGATGCAGCAGAATCAGCAGCAGCAGAAAGCTAGAAACGACGACACAAGATCTGAAATACTTGGTAGTATTCTTCGTCGGCAGCAGTAAATTGATTAGGGCAATTCTATCTATGTGTAGTTCATTCTGTTGAAAATAAAAAGGCAGCACTTGTGTTATTGATACTACTACCACTACATGAGAGGGTGTGATTTGGCTTACTGCAGAATCTTCCACCATGATGGCTTTTATCGTGTTGAGCAATTTGGAATTGTAAAATGTTATAGGAAATGGTTTAATACTGGAGAAAGCCAGTATAAAACCATATTAAGTCAGAGGATGAAGGAAAGAACATATAGGTGAAATCTGTATATATTAGAACGTGTGATACTAACTTGAAAAGTAATTGCTATAAAAATTTGAAATGTGCATAATATTCCTGCAGACGGAAATATGGGTAGTCGGATTATTACGAGGAAAGGTTACCGTGGTGTTGATGTGAA
>CM032665.1:39317924-39339486 GCA_019095985.1 Streblospio benedicti
CAGTAAAACAAAACAATTTCTAACCCGGCAGTAATCCACTTTGGTTTGGGCATCTTCTAGTTCTTCCTTCATCTGGTCAAGCTTATTGGCAGGACCACCAGTTGCACGCTCTTTTTGCAAAGCAGCATATCTGATAAATGTAATCAAAATGTGATTCCATCAAATAACTAACTAGATCTTTCCTTACATGATAAAGGTGGGACAGACTCGATATAAATACAGTGACACACACATGCAAATTCTTTTATATGATATTTTTGTAGTTATGGAAAATAAAGATCAGAAATCATAGAATTTTCACACACATAATGTTTGATAGAAATACTCAAGTATGTGTTATTTGTGGTACTGTGCTGACAGCAGGTTCATGGAGTAACATTTTCTATGATTAACAAATGGTATTGTATCTCAAAATTAAAATTGTAGGAATGATACGCTATTTCTTTTTACCAGACCTACATTGCAATTCTACAAATTATGATTAATTTACATCATGCCATTTTTTATGATGTAAACCAATCAGAACTTAAAACATTTCTGTGTAGGTCAAGAAAAACAATAGCGTATCCATTATCATAATTTTCCTTACGATATTCAGTATCAATTTTTAGTTATAATCGAAAATGTTTCTCCATGAACTAGCTGTCAGCACGTTAATTAATAATCTCTCTCATAAAATTAATGGCTTAAACGTAAAAGAATAAACAATCAATTAAATGAGTCACTGGGTGAATATTTGCTTTTTATCATATCATCAAAAAAACGATCAGTGCATAGGGAATAAATGATAGGAAATCAATGAGTATGGTAAGTTGCTGACGCTTACACATATAGAAACAAATAAATTTGATCCGACATCACTATGATTTATTTACCTGGATCTGGCAGAGTCCATATCTAAGACTAGTTTGTTTAGATGTTTTCTATGTTTTTGGATGCTTGGAATGTCTTCCTGTAAAACCAGAAATATTTAAAACGTGAATATATAAAAGAATATTAAAGAACTTCTTTGACAAATTATCTGAAATTCAGGGAAAATGTTGTATGAATAAACTAATAAAATTAAGAATGTTAGTAAGGTTTATGTTGAGATAACATGCATATTACATTCAAAACCAAGTAGACTTATACCAGAGTCACAGGCTATAAGTCTCCTTGGTTCTGAAAGTAATATGCACGTTATCTCAACTATAAACCTTACTAAAATTCATATAAAAACATGCGAATCTCCACAATAACAAACTTCACTATTTATTATAAAAAATTGAGCCAAATCTATACCTCCAAGAGATGTGTAATAGGTTCAATAACGATGGTCTCCATAGCAGCGTCCAGCTTTTTGGCTTCATTAGACAGGTCAGATTGAGCATTGCCACACAGTGAGAACATTGGCCTGTAATTTATGAAAAAAATAAACACTTAGCATTTATTAGAAAATTAGTAGTTAACTTTGTAATATGATTTAATAATATTCATCTATTTTTAACCATGCTCCTGATTTTATTTTTATTTCTGTGGAACTTACAAAGTAACAATGCATGTGTTCTCTCATGCATAGCAGGGTAACAATATTCATACCCCTGTATTGCATGTCTTTTCAACCTTGGATACAAAATTCATATAGCTTAACATATAAACGAAAGAGGAAGTTCAACCTTTGAATGTTATGATACGATTATAGTCATGGTTAAGTTCAATACAAAGCATGATCATAAATGAAATCTGACTATTCCTGAACTTAATCGTGAAAGTAATGATTTATGAATTTGTTTACATAATGGTAATGTCAATGTGTGTTGTTCAAGTGGTTTGGCTGTGTTTCGATTACAAAAAAAAGCAAGTTGCATATCTATGTCAAAAGCATATGCTTGCAAATCTTCATACAACTGTTCAAAACCTCCTATTGATCTCAATATAGGGTTTGCCACAGAAATCAATAAGCAGCACGTAACTATGATACAGTCTTATGCTGTGTAATCCACTACCTAATCCTTATGACCATCTCAATCCATCTTAGCATGAATATCGATCATACGACAATCACAATGGACCCTGAGAAACTCAGAGAAAGCCAATTGACATTTACATATTTAAAAGAAAATAGAGTTATAGATTGTGTAAAATCAAATGAATAACACATTCATGCTGTGTGTAATCCTTTGACTAATCTTAATGACCAAAGATTTCTCGAATATTTGCAATCCAATGACCATCTTCATTCCTCCTTTCCACCATCATAATAGACCCTCTGAAGTTGACAGTTGCCGAAACATTGTCTCATTTAAAAAAAAGAATTATAGAGAAATCTCAAATATTCAAATTTTAATGATCCTCCTCCTCTGCAGTAATCCCAGAGTTCCAATGTGAGAAAAAAGTTTAAAAGCTTGAATAACGCATTCATGCTGTGTAATCTTTTTTGTCTCATCCTGATAAGCGTAAGCTTTCTCAAATATATGAATCTTCACGACCATCTCCATTTTTCCTTCTCAGGTATCCGAGAGTTCCACTGCAAGCTGTGCAACTACAAAGGGGCGTCACACAGTCGGACCTCAACCGCCACATGAAATCCCAGATCCACATGATGAAGGCGCAGAGCGAGTGCTCACGCGCTGTGGCGAGGCTTCGTCTCACCCAAGAACCTCGGCGCCACATCGAAAGAGAAGCACCTGGGGCTGGTGCCACCCGACAGCACCCGCCGTGGAACGCACCTCGATGTTACCGGGCAGCGGTGGGAATCGGTGGCGGCGCGGCGGAAGAAGCCGGAACCAGACGTACCGACAGCATTTGCCGCAGACGCCGATGAGAAGCAGATCGCCGAGGCTCAGCGCGCGCCGAGATGGAAGAGAAACGGCTCGCCCGGCGTCGTATCACGGCGTTGCTAGACCGGGGGTGCCCGACGAGCAAGTCTGCATCAACAGCAGCAGCCGCAGTTCAGTTGGCTGCAGCATCAGGCAGCAGCGGCGGCAGCACATTTAGCGTCTGCTTCGGCACAGCCAAGGGATTAATTAGTTCAGTGTTTGTGGGAGTTTTTGAGAGTGGCGGTGGTATCGGTGTAGATGGATGGGGCAGGGGTTTATGATTGATATCGATGTCTGTAGCGGATTATGGATTACTGATGCAGCAGAATCAGCAGCAGCAGAAAGCTAGAAAACGGCGACACAAGATCTGAAATACTTGGTAGTATTGGAAATTCGGCAGCAGTAAATTGATTAGGGCAATTCTATCTATGTGTAGTTCATTCTGTTGAAAATAAAAAGGCAGCACTTGTGTTATTGATACTACTACCACTACATGAGAGGGTGTGATTTGGCTTACTGCAGAATCTTCCACCATGATGGCTTTTATCGTGTTGAGCAATTTGGAATTGTAAAATGTTATAGGAAATGGTTTAATACTGGAGAAAGCCAGTATAAAACCATATTAAGTCAGAGGATGAAGGAAAGAACATATAGGTGAAATCTGTATATATTAGAACGTGTGATACTAACTTGAAAAGTAATTGCTATAAAAATTTGAAATGTGCATAATATTCCTGCAGACGGAAATATGGGTAGTCGGATTATTACGAGGAAAGGTTACCGTGGTGTTGATGTGAAGAGGTAATTGCTATGCTGTATTCAGGAGGAGCTAGTTGGTGCTACTACGAGGGGTGAAGAAGCATTCTACGTTATTCAGTATTATTTCTTAGAGTTCAATCACATGATCATATTGTTGCTAGTTTTGGTTCTGGAGTTAATGAAAAGCGTTTGTTTAAACTTAAACCTTATTACACAGTGGTTAGAAATCTTTCAGTCAGAAACCAAGAAATCTTGTGAACAACAAAACAAAAAAGCGAACGTGATGCAAAATTACTGTGACGACATTGGGGTAAATTTATGCGCTGCATCTGGAGTGTTTTTATTATTATCTAGGGTACATTATGACTATTTTAATCCTAACATTTATAATCCTTATCTTTTATTGTAGTTTTTAGTATATGCAAAGTCTGTATGATAGTGAATTTTTATGTAGTGGTTTACATCTACATAATCAATGGATGGCTTTTATATTTGCTTGTCACCTTTCTTCACAAAAGTTCACGACTTATTGTTATTTTTTATTCGAATAAGATTCACAAATGATAAATCGAGTAGGTTCAGTTGACTATAGAATATATTTATATTTAAAAAAACAAAACAGAATCAAAGGCATTTTATTTGTTATTAATATTGTTACTGACTACGTATATTGTTATTGTTTCTTAGTGGTATATCTATATATAATGTTATTATCATTGCATGTTATTAAATACATTTTACAGTTTTGGTGCAGTGGAAAAGATAATTTTTTTCTGGGTTTGGTTTGAAGCTGCATTTAGTTTGTTATATATAGTATGTTAGGTGAATGCTGAACATTTGTGTAGGCACGTTGTATTGACAGCACCGGTTTTTTACAACACAATTTGACTTTTGCTAATTTGTTGATTATATTAATGGTGCACACGCAGTTTGATTTTTTGTTTCAAAATTTGTCGTTTTTTTTGTTTTTTCGAGATGCGCATTTCATTGTCGTCGTCATCATTTTCTTGTTATTATCATGATGCCATTTAAACATGCCATAATTTCAATTCAACCGTAGCATTTAGAGTATAGCTTGTTGTCGTTGTTGTTTGACCTTATTTCGCCAGGTTTGTGATTAAATGCATTCATAGTTATTTACTTATCCTGCATATTTAGGAGCAATATTACCTCAGATGTGACTCTGTGATTTTTTAGAACAAAGTGGACGGCGGCTTTAAATCTGTGGACAAAAACACTGGTAGTCCTAGCAATAAACGAGTTATACAGTGGGTTAAGATTTTCCAATGGCTTGCGTAGGTTGTAGGCTAGTTTTAGTTTGATATGTCTAGTCAGGAAGATGCTAGATTGGTGTCCTACCAATTTACTCTGTTGAAGCCATCCCAGTAGCAGTGTCGACTGTCACAGTGAATAAAACTTCAGTTAGTTAAATATTTTCTGTTCATCTGTTTTGATATTAAGTGAAATGATTCGTAACATTGTGGTGACTAGTGATTTAATTTGTACATACTTGTTGAAACTTCCCTTCTTTATTACGTTATCATTTATATGTTATCCATTGCATTTTAAACATTGTTACGTATATTTATAGTCTATACTATATACAGAGTACATGTAGTAGTCAAATAGCTTTGTTCAACACTGTTGATCTTTTTTTTTTGTTAACCAAATATATATATATATATTATTTTGTTTTCATTAGTACGGTGTGTACATATTATAAGAACATTAATGTACAATTTACTCATAAAATGTAAATAACGCTAGAATGTAGACTAGATTGGACAAGTGATTGACTGTTTTTACTTCGTGTTTATTAATATACACAGATTATCTTAGGCAATTAATCAAGGATATGTGATTTTGGGGGATGATGATGATGATGATTATGTAGAAAAAGTGCGTCCGTTTCTTGATGACAGTCTGAGTGTCAGTCGTCGTCCTCATCTTTACCAAGCTTTAACAAATCTTTGTCATTTTCGTGTGTTTCCCATGAAGTAGTCTGCTAGTTTCTTCGATGTGTGTCACGAGTAGCAGCCCACTGTTGTTACAATTTTCTCCTCGTTCTTACTAAGCAGCGACAGCAGTGATAGTTTCCATGTGAAATAGATAGCTATTTTAACTACGATGTAGTTAGAATCATCAGCAGATACTTTACTACTACAACTACTACTGTAAAAATTGGTGTTTTTTAAAGTTTGTCATTTTCTACAATATCTACGCTAGTTTTTAATGTAGTTACTACAGTCTACTTGTTTTAGAAACTTTTGAGCTACTACTACCACTACTTTGATTGTTATCTACTTGTTATTATGATGCAGAACTTACACTACTGTTGAAAGGGTATTCTTCTTGCTGACTGTATGGTGTCGTCATAGCGATGACAGTGTGTTGTGAATCACCGTTTATGGGCGTGATCATTTTAGGCTGTGATATGGTGAGAAATAGTAGCACTGGTTCTGAGAAATAGTGCTATGGTTCTAAAAACAGATGGAGTGTTTTTACTATTATGATTAAGATGACAAGAATAAAATCATCAGCCACAAAATTTCAAGATGGCTGCCATTTCTTGCATAGGAACAATCCTTATTCTACCACAGAATTCATGATTTGAATTCATGGGCAGATTTGAATAATTTGATTACATAATAACTGAGAGTTCATCTTAAAAAGAATGAGTTGGAGGCCATCAATGATCATTTCCATAGGTTATTGTCCAGTGAAATGGGATCGTCGGTTTATGTGATAATAAATGTCACCTGCTCTTGGCAGGTGGCGTGACAACTCTTGTGATACTTCTTAATATTATGTATAAAGAAAATATCCCTGCACTACTACATATACAAATCTACAGAATAATAGCTGTTTGAAATTTATTCAAACTTAGTCCAATAATGTGGTGAACATGATTTACTTTTAAGGTTTACAATGCACTGTTTTGCGAATAATTATCTGATTTAGTTCTTTCAATTCGGTTAGTATACAATATAATACCGTAACATCATGGCATGTTACTTTCGCACATTGAGTTATTTACTGTAATAGTGATTTTTTAGAGAAGTCAATTGTCTATGGAGTTGGAGGTAATATGTGTGGGTAAAAACCTGTCAGGTTGGGTACAGAACCAGTATACGGGTGTGTGGAAATGATGGAAGTGCTGATGCGTGTTTGCAAAATAGCGAATATATGATTGTAACTGTGATTGGCTTGTTTTATTATAGATTGACAGCGTGAGTCGTCTTTATTGTACTATATCTATACCGGCGTTTTGTTTCTGATTTATTTGAACATTAGGCAAATTCCAATGGAAGAAATTCACTTGTTAAATTTGGCATTGTTAGGCGTGTGTGTAGAGTTGTTGCCATAAGATCTGGTATCAATCATCCATGTTCATATTGCATGTTTTTACACTGAATGTATCTTTTAAATTATATATCTAGCATACCGTATATATCCCTCATGTTTCTCTTAGGGTGATGTTATATAGTATAGGGAGAGCTAAAACCAAATTCCCACAAGCACAACTGTGTCAATTTAGTCCTTTCGTTTCATATCATCTACTGTACTTTGCTAGCAATTAATAGTATGATATAGATGGCATGGGGATATCAGTATGTTGTAAAAAAGATTGCCCAGTATAGCCAATCTTTTTTTTATTCTACCCATTTCTTTAACCCATTAAATACCTCAGATTTAATAAAGCAATGCTCGTTAATCGTTGTTTTGTTATTCTTGGAACATAATCGCTATTAATCAACTACACATGACATACGGAACTTCATCTTTAATGGACAGCTTTGGACTCGTTACATTTGAAAGCATATTTTTGTACAACATTCATTAGTTATTTGCATTGTAATTTAAAAAAAAAAGTATAATAGAATTGTCTTTTGCAACTTCTCTACTTATCTACAAATTAAAAAATGTTTTTAATTTTTATTCAAAAATATAGAACAAGATCATTTACAAATAATTCACGTGATAGTGTATAGATTATGAATAGAAAATATGTTTTTAAAATTACTAAGTCCGTTCACTAGGAAAAAAAGAAAACCATAATACCTGGTAATTCGAAATGTTCACCATATTCAGGGCATGACCACATCATGACACGCATGAAGAACAAACGAAAATATCCACGAGGACGTTATATATTTCAAATTCGGACTGTTCATTATTTATCATTCAGCACGGTGCCGACACTGATGAGTGTACGGTACATTATAATTACAATGGTGACGTTATAGACTAGTAAGTATAAATATTGTAACATTATAAGGGAGTGTTCATATTTGAAAGTACGGGATAGGGAGGGGTTCAGTTAAAGTGGGGGAGGACCAGAAATGTTTTGCCTACCAGAAAGATGTGCATGGTCTATTAAAATGCATATCAGAATTACAACTGCTGCATCTTCGGTAATAAAATGGTCCCCCCCCCCGGGTTCCCCCACTGCCATAAAATCCAGTAATTTGTGATCACTCCCCTGTGGTATGCAAATCAATACATTATGGTCATAATGCAAAACAATACGCCCATCACTCAATTTAGTTTCTAATTAAGTATGGTCATGACGGATTCGACTTTATCAGCATGTGTAAACTACTACACAGGCGATAAAACATTTTGAAACAAGATAGCTAACACATAACAATACCATTTGATTGTTGTAGTGCAATGAGTTTATTTTGGTGGTAAATAAATGACTGAAAATCGAAATATGTAAAAGTGCCCAAATCGTCCATAACGTCACCATTATAATCGTATACTACGATACGTTCATCAGTGTCGGCATATTGGTAAGTCACTCGGAACTACTCGGAATGTTTCGGAGCTCAACAGACCTCGGACAGTAAGTAGGTCAATATTCGACACTTCCAAAACGCGTACATGAATATTTGCCTACCTTGTTATTGGTATTAGCTTTTTTATGTTTAAACTTTATAGACTTAAATGCAGCGGACACGTACATGCATGGCTAATTATAAAACATAAGGATATCACAGCAATCCGTTCTTTTTTGTAATATTTGTAATCTGAGTCTAAATTAGAATGACCGACGATCAAATAGGTAAGTTTTTAACAACTGAACTGTATAATTAGCCTAATACTTGACCAAAGGATTAGTCAACACTGATTGTTTAATCCCCTAGACTACTAGACCCTCTATAGTATAGTAGTCTAATCCCTCCAAAGCCGTGTATGGGAGCCACTGTGTACTTGACCATATTTAGGCTTATTATTTACTTTTCATTGCATACAAATTAATTACCAAAATAATGAGGAACTAACCGAATACTAAGGTTTTTTAATTACATTTCATTGTATACAAATTAATTAGCAAAATAATTAGCAACTAATTTATAGGGCTACTTATTAGTACTGTATAATCTGCATGCTATTAATTTAAAAAAAAAAGTGAATTCCTCAAATTTTATGTGTAATGTTTATTTGTAATGGAATTATATGTACTCATTCATCATGGAGTGTGTATAAAATTCACACTTTGTCATAATCACCGTAAGTGTATACGCAAGCCATACACACCTCTGGGTATAAGGAATGAAGTAGAATAGTCGCATCAATAGCATGTACTTTTTGTACAAATATGTGCACCAAAAATACACACAATGTCCTTATTTTGTAGAACGTGAGAAGCGAGTGTGCCTCGTGAGGGGCCTCCGGTACTGTGTGAACAAACAGCATACTCGGGTAGATTGCTACAATCCAAACGATAATGAAGTATGTGGTACGTATTATTCTAAAATATAATTCAGAATTTTACTAGGAAAGATTTTACTACTTGGTGGTGTATACACAAGCACATGGACTTTTAGGTTCAACCGGAATCCATTTAGGGCTTTTACATGAATGGGTATTTACATTGACATCTCATGAGTGTTCATCGTTTGGTGCAATCCGTTTTTGAGTGTGGGAACATAGGCTCATAGAACTGTTGATGGATATCAAACCTGAAGAGAGAGAATGAAAAATTTCACCCGTGTAAACTTTTGAGTTATTAAAGTGATCAATACGTAAGTAAAATGAGGGAAAAACAATATTTTCATGAGTCATCATAAATTTGAAATATCAGAGCTCGAGATAAACAGATCTTGCTGTACATGTATTATGATGTTTTGCAGGTAAGTCAGAATGCCCTATGTGGGCCCCACTCCGCTGTGCACCTTCAGACTATTACATTCAGAAGTGCTACGCGAGGAGACAGCGATGCGACGGTGTCTATGATTGTCCGTACCGCAATGACGAAGATGGATGTAATGAAGATAGAACTGGTACAGTAGAACTTCTAGACATGCTGGGGCTTCATCAAGGTTGTGTCTTTATAGAAGTTCATGCTTTTAACTTTATGGATATTTGGGTCCACAAAAAGTGATCTTATTACAGAGGTGGTCTTTTTATAGATGTGATCTTAAGTGGTGGTGATACTGTAGATAGAATCTTTACTTAAAAGCAGATGGTCTGGAACCCATCTTAGGCAATATGCAGCACCAATCCAGATGGTCAATCCATGGTTTCTAATAATCAGGAAAATACTTACGTGTACTACCAAGGAATATTGCCAATCGTTGGATCCATCCTGGCGCCTAAATATCAGTAATGAACTACAAAACACAGTTCTTCAAAATTAAAAATACTGGGTATATTCCATTAATTTAGAAAAATGGAAAAAAATATTTAATTACTTTTTAAATTCGGCTGAGTGCAATATTAAAGAGGGTCATAAGATGTATCCCCATTATCTCATTTCAGAGTGTCCATATAATACACAAATGCTATGCAGTGATGGAATGTGTCTATCTATGGATAACAGATGTGATGGCTTTCAAAACTGCTATAATGGAGAAGATGAACGCAACTGTCAAAGTAAGTAAACTTTTGTGCAACTACATGTATCATATTAGTTGAATATAACATTAATTGTTTTAAAAACTGTTGTCAATCTAATTTGAGCATTTGCATACATATCCCATTTAATTCAAACTTTAAGCAAGTGAATAAAAGTTTGAGTTATCTTACGTATAGAGTAATGTAGTGATAAATAGCCTGCTGCTTGGGATGATGGTATCATTCTGGTCTCACAACCTTTGGGTCATGAGTTCGAGTCTCGTCTGGGCCACTTGATATAGTCAAATGGAAGCAGATGTCTTCAGCTATGTCAATATAGTGGGTAGGAGCTTGCTTGTCATAGAAGAGAGAGAGAGAGAGAAGAATATAATTGTATCCACAAGCAAACTTGGGGGAAAAACACATTAAAATAAGTGATATGAAAGGAAACGTTTACTTGCTTGAGTTGTCCATGAATTTAAGTTATTAGAGTTCATAATAAAGAGTCCCACTGTAAATTACATGGACTAATATTTCAAATTGTCATTATCAAGTTTTTATATATAATGTTTTTGTAGATTACATTCCATGCGATGACAGCAAGACGCCATGTGATGACCACTCCAAGTGCTTCGATTACAAGGAAGAGTGTAACCTGCAACTCTACTGTGATGATGGTACTGATGAACAGGGATGCACGTTTGGTACTTATGATTGTGATTTGATTGATTGATTGATTTTATTGATGTGACGTAGTGTTAACAATGTACAAAAAGGTAATAACGTAATAAGAATATCTATTCCTGTTAGGGCTTATACTAAGTAAATCACCAGCAACTATACAAATAAAAAGTGATTTACATATGTCAAGTAGTATTTCAAGTAGTATTAATAGACATATATAATAATATAATGCACATACAATGATGTGATGCTACACATTTTATTTCGGCTTCAGTGGATATCGAGTGATAATCCCCATTTGGAGATGATATCCATGGTCCCACCATCGAAAGAATAAAATGTATACAACACAAAAATGTTAATACTACTCTGCTTTATAGTATTAGGAGATTGCCTCTATATTTCAAGAGACAAAAAAAAGCAGAGTACTGTATGCATATAAAAAACTAATGCTAGAGCCAGTCCAGGCACCAGTGGCATAGATGAAACATAAAGCGAAGCTTATCAAATTCATTCCTGTGTATAAAGCGTTTAAATATTAACGATATTGTTGGGTTTTTTTAGATTACCATACTGGGCGCTTCCTTGTGTATGGACTTCCACCATTAGTAGCAGTCAGTTTGATCATTATAATCATCTGCATACTTTGCTGTGTGCTTAGAAAGAAGTCGTGCTGTAAGGAGAGCAGTCGGGACAGTAAGTACCTAGTTTAATTGAAATAAGGCCAGTTGCTAGCATTCCAAAAGTGGTGGAGCACAACTAGAGTAGTAGTATCTTCTTTACTACCAGCTCTAGATTTTCGAGAAAAGGGTTAGATGCACATCTTGTAGATTTAGGGCTGAGTCATTATTTAAGCCATGAGTGATCGGGAGAAAACTGGGGGGGGGGGGGGGGGGGGTTCATATGTTTACTTTTGGATGTTGTGATGGGGGTAGGAGTGGGTCAGAAGTTTGAAAACATATGTTTTCGAGGGTGTCAAAGGTTGGGGGGTGGGGAGGGGATGGGTGGGTGGCGGGTAGGGGCGTTAAGGGGTCAAATATTCTGAATTGTCGTGACAGTAAATAGTTTATTTGAAATAAGGCCCTTTGTCAGCATTCAAAAAGTGGTTGAGCATAATTTAATACTAACAGCTCTAGAATTTCGAGAAAAGGGTTTTAGATGCACATTTTGTGGATTTAGGGCTGAGTCATTATTTAAGTCGTGAGGGGTCGAAAAAACTGCGCGGGGTGGGTCATTTTTAAATTTGGATGTTGTGATGGGGGTAGGAGTGGGTCAGAAGTTTGAAAACATATGTTTTCGAGGGTGTGTCAAAGGTTGGGAGGGAGGGGATGGGTGGGCGGCGGGTAGGGGGGTTAAGGGGTCTGCTGAATTGTTCTTATGGCATCCTCTAGAAATCAGCACATAGGTGGGCACATTAGATATTGACATCACTAGAAAAAGTATTGAAATATTCTATCAAAACAAAATACAAAAAATCTTCAAGTCTATTAGATTTTCCTTTGGTTGTCGAGCATCTTCAGATTGCCTATGAAAATATTCAATATTCATTGATATTGTCAACAAAGCATTTGTTATATGCATTCATTTACATCCACAACAGCATTCCCTGGGAAATAATGAACCTTTCAGGCTGCACCATTTCGTTTTTGGGACCAAATGCCTCCATGCTGCATTGCACCATCTAATGGCAGATATCATGTACCAATAATCCAATATTCACCTATTTACAATATGCAAGAAAATAATGACAAGTTTTAATCAAAATCTCTAGTTGAACCCCTCTACTGCAGTACATGGTTTTGTTTCGAGATTCTGACGTTGTACGCAGAGCGGCTCGGGCAAGGATGGGATTAGATCCTGACACAGGACTGCCCATAACAAACATCTCTTCTCCAATGACAGAAGTTGATGTAGTGGATGGCAATCTGCTTGGTCCTCGTATGTTTATATACTCTATTAATGTAGTATTCAAAGTACATGTAGTACTTAAAAGTTAATCTGTGTGAAATTGTCGCACATTCGAACAGTTCAGTTTTAAGATGTAATTGGAAATGTGCCATTAAATGAGATTTATGCTGTCACATGTTCCATGCGTGTATAATAAATAAGACTTCTTCGTGGTGGCTTTTTCATGATGGCCACGGGGTTTCCCTTTACTTGTTCAAGGCGGGGAAAGTGTCTTGTGCAAATTATAACTTTCAATACAATACCATAAAATACAATACGAGTTAATATCAATATTGAATCTATTTAAAATAATCTGTTGACCTCGCAGCCCCTATATATTAAAAACAGCTACAATACTTTTTGCTGCCCTGGTGTTTGACGTATTCATGCATTACAGGCTCGGCCATAGAAGAGCGTGCATACTGGAGATATCTGCAACAGCAGGGACAACCACACAGTCAGCCAACCACACCCATTCTGAGACACTCTCCAAATCCATCGCCTCGACAACCGTCTCCAAGGTCACGACAACCAACTGCTCCAACTGCACCAACTGCACCAACTGCACCACCAACTGTTTTCGGTAGTTTTATCAGAAGTCCTTTTATTATTCTTATTTTGATGTTCTACGATAGATAGTTTTGTAATTAAGGCAAAAATTATTAATCTTAAGCATTGAGTAATGAGTGCTGAAAGACAATTTGGCTACAGGATGATGGAATTGGGAAAGAGCAAAGTCTTTCTTTCCAATTCCAACCACGCTTGGTGGCATCTCAAGTAACATTTTATGTACATGTACTTGACACACATACTCTACCATATAATAATGTTTATGTTGCACTATCACACGTTTTCATGTCAATATCTTCAAACTAACATTAGCTCTATGATATAGAATTTTATTCGTTAATTGAGTGTGCCCTCCAGCTCAAACTGTGAGGAGTTACAAATCTAAGTTTGGTGTATACGGTGAATAGTGATTGATTAATTACATATCTGATGTTTACACAAATTCTATACAATGAGATATATCATATGCAATTATCAGATATGCAGTGAAGTAATGTCATCTGTATTTTGTTGACAGTAGACCCAGGTGATCGTCCTGAGATAGCAGTGGATCCTCCGGCCTATACTGACGCGTTGCTCTACCCCAGTGGAAGAGTGCGTCCAGCTATCCCAGAGTCGCAGAATGAACAGGTGGGATCAACGTTTTAAAACATTTATGGACAAAATCAGGTCAAAAGTAAAAGCATTTGTTCATCAAACCACAAATATTACTACCCAAACGCTCACGGTTTTGGTAACTGGTTTGATTTACAGAAGTAATCTAAACAAATGTATTCTAATGAGTGCTTTCCAACCATGCTTCTGTATTCAATTCTATTCCTCTGTTCCTACTCTTTGTATCAAGCGTATTGATGTACTTGCTATAGAGAATTAGAACAAATGATTACGTACCCAGTATATTCTGGCTGATGAATTGCATTTTTTTAATTGATTTGTTTCTCATGTTGATTTTATTTAGGAGCAGCCTCCAGCGTATGACACTGTGGCACATATCAGAAGTGGCACTACTGTGCCAGCAGAGACCACATTCCCAATCAATGAACCTCCTACGGAAATTTCCATATCTGTCCCGAATGTATCAGAACCGCAGTCACTACCACCTGCTTATTCAGAAGCTGCTTCATCGATAAATAGAGAGCCAGAATATCATGAACCAGAACGATGTCATGCAGAAAGTGAAGGTGGTGAACATTACGAGTTGCCAGTCAGGAATGTGGGTAGAAGTGGTGTTGTATTGAGTTTAGATGATGAAGAGACAGAAGAAGTATTTATTTAGATTTTTTGTGATATTATAATTCCTCATGGGACCGACCGGCACATCAAATAAGAAAAGTTCTGCATACTGCGTGAATGTTACATGTACAGCTACTGGAATAGAATGATTATCATAGAACACTGAAATAATTCCCAGGGATTTCTTTGGTAATAAAAACTGATTTTAAGTATAGTGTCCATTGTTTGTTGGAAGATGACTGTAAACTCTTGGTGAACACTATTACAGCTGCATGTATTGCATAACTTCTGTATAAATGCTGTTTTTCAGCAAGGTGCTGAAGGCAAAATGTGTATTCATATGTCTAAAGTGAGTTCCTATTTACATAGAATCTATGTTTACATTTTGTGACTGCAAGTTCTTGGTGCACCTTGAAATGATGGTGGTGCATCCATAGGAATATTACACAAGAAAGTTTGTAAGCTCTCCTATTGGATTATGGTAGATAATGGCTAATATAAATATTTTAGCATACAGCTAGAGCTAATATTTGGTTTGCGTTCTTGAGTATTTTAACTATGTGGATAAAATGGATAATGAACACTAGCTGGCTAGTTGACAGATAATTATTTTGTATGAATTAACTTTACTGTAGTGCATTTACAAGAATTTACAATTTACAATTTTCAAGATCTGACCATTATTTTATACTTACATTGTTCATTGTTTTTATCAAATGTGTTCTATATTTTATGTAATTTTGATAATCTTATGCCAATGCTGTCTTGATTTTTTAAAAATTATTCTTCAAGTATTTTTATGATGATTTTACTACAATATATTTTGAATGCGTGGGCTATAAATTCTGATTACTGACTAATATATGTAAATATATACATTCTATGTGTGTGTTCATAAGTAGTGTGAAAGTGACCAATTTATTAGTAGAAACTCCGCCATTAACTTTTTCAATCATGCAGATGTGATTGCTTAATTAATCCATAGGCTCCAGCATCATGGGAGGGTGTGTTTGGTATGTAAATATGTATACAACTATGATTTACAAACACTATACCGTACGCATTACTACTATTGTATTGTATGGTATATGGTATATGGTATATCATAGTGTATGGTATAGTACTTGTAATCATACATACCACAAGCAGCCTACCATAATGCTGAGGAACCCATGGTTTTGCAAGAAGAAATATTTGTGATTATCTGTGCTACATATTTCACAATTTTATAACCTGGAATAAAAACTTATATAAAATATGTCATTTTTCCCATATTTGTTTTTGCATTATTGTATACTGACTATAAAAGCAGTTTTATTTGTACTATAAATATAAATATATTTATACATTGTAGTACTACCATTGGTGTACTAATTACATGTAATAATTATTCATTTATGCTGAGGATGCGTCCATGACATGAAATATATCCAATAAATCTTTGAAGTAAAATAATGTCTATTTTCCCATATACTTACTTTATTCCTAGTAAAGTTGTTAAGTGATGAAAACGCCAGGGGGCTTGTTGAGTTGTTTATTCTCTTTTAGTTGGTAGCAGACTGCCGTTCCTGTGCCTGTGTCTTGCACAGAGTTTACTATGCAATATTACTTCACTGAAAAACGGCTTTTTAATTAAATGTAGATATATAATTAAGACATTTAAAAAAAAACGATTAGTTCTGACAGCCAATTAAAATATATCCAATTACCGGTAAGCAAAATATTCAGGAAATACTAAAAGTAAAGGGTAAGAATTGGCAAGTGGTTTGTTGTGTATGCAATGAAGAGCAATATACATGTGTAATAATATTCGAGCCAATGTGTACATGTAGCAGTACTGTGGTGTTTGAGACAGTATATTTAATACAAAAATTTACCTATTAACATTTTACTTCCAGTACAAAAATGTACAGGTATACATAAATATGAATTTGAGTAGGAATATATATGAATTGATGGAGTATATTGCAAATCAACTGGAACTAAATAAAAAAAAAACTTTACTTTCATATTTTTATTTCGTCACATTTTGTCACATTCTTCCAGTACAGAATGACATACGGTTTGATAAAAAGACGGTCTGACTAGTTGAAGGGCAATATCATTGAACACAGTGTACACTTACAATCAGACATTAAAATTACAACATTGGATACTTTAAGATAATTATTGTAAGACAGAAGAGGGCAATCAGAAGGGGCCACTTATTCTTTGTTTTTTACATACGTGTAGGCATGCGTGTGGGAGTTTTGCAGCCTAATTGATATTGATACTGAAGTGAAATAAGTATAAAAAATCTATTATTCTAACAAATGCACATGAATGAAATGGTTGGTCTGTCTCATTAATTATCCTTCCAGAAGTTCCAATTGATGTAAATGATGTTCCATCATGAAATATGATGATCATCTTACATAGATTCATCCATATAAGGATTTCCATGACTACAAAATATTATTCACCATCTTAAGCTTTAAGCAAGTGATGTTAATTATATATGTACCTAATGAATTTTTAACAACATCAACTACATTTAACACACACAGAATATCAAATTTCAAGCTTTTTTCAAACACATCTTACAGTTCAATCCACAATACTGAAATGTACCAATTCAATTCTCCCAACTGTTCAAGTTTACATCTTTAAAGACTAGAACATGAACAAATATTACATATTAATTATAATCAACATTCACACCCATTCCACATTTAAATTGTCCAAGTGGAAAATATCATGAACAAACTTTTTTTCAGAGCTTTCGTAATACAATCGCATAATTTCTATAAAAGGTCAAACAAACAAACAAAAACAAACAAACAAACATACAAACCTGGGAGATTAATTGCATAGCTATCTATCTCAGCAAAACTAAATGCTTCAAGCTTACAAAATGGAAAAGCTAAGATGTAACTGTAGCAAACACACAGAATTTAAAATCCAGCAAGAATTGTGCTAAAGTAATATTACCGGTATGAGTTTTTTTTATCATAGCGTTGAAATCTAAATATGTTCTTATGAAGACATGATATTTGTATAACACACCAACATGTCATGGATTTAGCATACAAACTAAAAAAAAAGTTATAATTTATTATATTTAGGTTTGTTCCTTCCATCATATCAATGATAAATAAAAAATGATGAAACCGAACACCTAACATCACGTATTATCTAATACCATTGTAAGAAGTTGATGTTGTAAGATGGTTGGGAAGTAAACAATATGAAAAATCGGTAGTATGCTATGATTTATAATAAATGCAAAGATAATATACAATATTTTAACTTGGTGTGTTACGTTGGTGAAAAATGTAAAGGTATTCAGACCTTCTTTAAAAAAAAAACATACAAAATTTATTTACAAAATAGCACCGTAAAATAAACTTCTCATTCTAACTTAACACTATATTCCATGTACTATCCATACCACGAAATACGAAAAAAATGTTCATCATTGTTTTCACTTCATTTATCAAAAGTGTTTGAATTGTAGTATCGCAGAAAAGGGAAACTACTGGTATATCAATATGATACATCCCGTTTACATTCTCTAGTTTCCAGTCTTTTGAAGGATTTTTCAATTTAATAAATCTAATTTTGACTCTTCAAATATAATTTAATAAATATGTTAAAATAAATAAAGTTAAGATTGCAAACATATAATAAAATGGCTATTATAAGGCAAGTATTTTCTGACTAAAATATATATTAAATGCCCACTCAGTCTAAAACTAACACATCCATACTATCATGATTGTGCCCTTGAAAAAGTTATTCAACATGAGCTAATTTTTTCATGAACGCAACACCATTCAAATTGATCTTTACATGGCAGTTTAGTATATTTTCAACTTAATCTTTGTTGTAAATATCACTGTTCATAAATATGTTTAAACTAAACTGGCTTGCAGATATATCGTCTAAGGTTTTTTAACGGAGATAATTTCTTTTATCTCTGCTCCATCATTGGGTGTTTTAAGTGTTAATATTATGTTTACTGTTTACTAACTAACTAATGTTTTTCCCTGAATATTGTGCACAATGTATTTAATTTCCTGTAGCTAGTACTCTTCTATGCTTTTATATTAAAATTTCTTAAAAAATAATATCAACACAATCGTCTATGGAGACGGCCCAACTTGCATTTTGCCATGCCGGATCCATTTTCATTTTTGAAACAAAAATGTTTAAAACAACACAATCTCCCGATGAATAGATCGTAGACAAATTCTGCCATTCATAATAAAAGTTCCAGAGATACACCAAGATAACCATTCAAAGATGAAGCATAGAGCCAACACGTTCATAAAAAAATTGGAATAAAAAAATCACTACCAAAAAAAAAATCAAAAACTTTTTTTTGATCACATAACTCTATGATAGAGTCAATGCCAGAAGTGCAAAAATAACAACCTGTGCACGCTATCAAACGACATTCTAACCTGAAGCAGACACAATATCCCCCTCCGAAGCATCGCAAACACAACAACGCTCGACATCCGAGTACGTAATGTTTTCACTCATTCTAATAGTGGTCTTTAAAAATCAAGACAGTATCCATGATCACCGTGCGTTGGTGTCGTGCATACCAAGGTTGACCTGGACATGTGAGGCTGCGGTGGCAGCGGCGGCCATGCGGTGGTTGACCTCACTGACCGTGACGTAGAGACCGCTGCTGTCCGTACTGTGCGGGTAATCACTCGTTGTGCTCATCGTTGTCACACCTGCGCAACATAGATATCCTTATGTAGATACCAACATTATGTTGGTGACACAGAAAATTACATTTTATATACACGAAGTGCCACATTTCGGGGAAACATTTCCCCTTCAACTGGCAAGTGCGCAGATCTCTTGCGCATGTTCTTGGCGTTGCGTTGCATCGGGTGGAGTTGCCAGTTCAAGGGGAAACGCTTCCCCGAAACATAGCACTTCATGTTTATAAAATGTAAGCTTCCGTCACCAACATAATGTTGGTATCTACATATTATGAATCCAGAAACTATTAGACTTCTAGTAAAAGATATAAAATTCCTTATTTGGAGAGGCAATTCACATTTTCATTTTTAAGTATTCAAAAACTTCCACAGAAGTAGTCATACACATTAGATCAAACTTAGATATTATATCAGCACTACATGAATGTCAATGAAGATACTCACTCACGTAAAATGCCCACTCCCAGTCCCTAAACACACAAACTTTTACATGAATGCTTAGGGTAGTTTAAGCAACAAGAAGTATACGAAGTTTAAAATCTAAACTGTCTTATATCAACACAGACCCGTGATATAATCCACAAAGACAGTCTGGCAAATTTAAAACACTGACGTATTCAAGTTTTTAAGTGCATAATCTTCAGTACTCACTTCCACTGGAGCGTGTTCTCCAGACGAGGCCCCCGTTGTGAGCCTCTCGGTCTCCAACTGGCCGTTTTTGTAGCGGACGGTGGGCGAAGACCTCGTCGAATCCCCCCTGAAAATACGAACGAATGGATACATTTTAGCTAGTAAGATGGGTTTGAATAAAATGAGAAAATTTGCGATTTTTTGAAATATTTATTTGATGGTGCCTTGAAAACTTATATAACAATATGGTTACATGTATTGTCTTTACTGAAACGTGTTTTTTTGTTGTTTTTTTTTATTTCAAGAGCAAAAATGGATTTGGCAGAATTGTAAACCATAGTCTACAGGTATTTCTTTAATATTATATTTGACCACATGTGGGTACAATTTACAAGTAGATGTTACATGAATTACATTTACTTTAATGTAAAAAATGATTTGAACTTAACTAAAATGTTACCATGATTTTCATAACTTGGTTTTTCCCATATGATATTCATTTCTATAAAATTTTGTAAAAATCATTCGAATATATCTTATCAAATATTCTTTTTCATTGATGTATTTGATTGCAAAAGCACTACAGGCGAGTAATGTAGATACTTTTGAAAGCCCCATAACCATATTTGATCAGGAAAGCTATTTTTATTAGAATATATAAATAATATTCAATAAGAGGGATTGATTTCAGGTAAAAAAGTAAATAGTAAATTACATGATAATTACAAAATTCAAATGTCCAATTATATGTTCAATATATTTGGCTAAATAGTTTGATTAATGTGATTACTGTGCTATGTCATACCCTAAAAAAATTATATCAAAACTGCAGCGAGTAGGATGAATTACAGTCAAGTTCAGAAGTCAGTCTTTTACATATACATGTACATGCTATATATACACAGTATATGCATCTAGTATCTGCTATGAATTTCAAAACCACAAACGTGCGAGATAATTGCATAAACTAAACATGTTGTTTGGTTCGTATGATTATTAAGGCAAATAAGACAATTTTCTGTAAAAAAACAATATGATTATATACAAAATCACAAAAAGGCCATTATACTAAATACTAGACATAATTTTGACATTATAAATTTGTAAAAGTGTTTAACACAATATGATCATATCTCTCATATTTTTGCAGTTAATTCAACATCTACAAATTTGAATGAACAAATAATTTCAATACCAATGTGCAGATAAATTTCTTTTCAGTTGCTGTTTCCATTTTCCATTTTTATTCAACTTTGCCACAAAATATAGAACAATTGCCTTTTTGATAAGGTCACATATACTGTGTGCAAACATCCAAATGCCCATGGGCTTTCAGGTTGAACATTTATCGATTTAGACAGTGGGCATGAATTCATA
>CM032665.1:39339586-39363145 GCA_019095985.1 Streblospio benedicti
TTGACAAGTTGCTAGGTTTAACGAACGGCTGAGAGCTGAAATGGAAAGGTGGCAGCGGAAGAGGCCGTTTTTCCTGCTCCGACCTAGAAAATGAAGTTACACATCAGAATGTATGTGGTGGTTTACAGTAGTAATAAACATCAAACAGTATTTGTGTAACTCATTATGTGAGAGATTAGTACAATATGCTACGGCAGCTAGTATTTGGATGCATAAAAACATTAGGATGCCTTTATCCATGCAATATTATACTGCAAATCTAAATTCAGTTAACATTCAATTGTTGTAAAAAAAACAAGAACAAACTAAAACAATTTCATGTTACACGTATTATAGCATTGTCCCATTAAGACACTATGCAGAAAATCTGATAAAATACAAGTCAAAATTACAATTGAATCACGTAAAATCCACTAGTGCACTAGAAAAGCTAGAATTGCATTGTTTTATACAGATATTAGATGAAGCAGACGGAAAAATGTTTGAGCAAAGATTACCCTGCAGGAGGTGGAGGAGGATTTTCTGGATGACTAGAGAAAATAACAGAAGAGACTTAGAGAAAACAGGTGTAAGCTATTTTGACATTGATATGCTGGCATATAAAACCATATTTTTGCAACTCCGAAACTTGGGAAGAAATATGAAGTTTTCTCTGTAAAGTACCATTATTATATACTAATACTGAAATAAAAGTCTTGCATATCTATATAGATGCGTCATACTGGTAATCTCCTGTGTTGATTCTGTTAAAATCACACCATTGTGAAATGAAAAAAGTAATATAAATAAATGAAAACAAAGTTCAGATTACGACTCACTACTGTAAATTACAGATTTTACAAATAGCAAGTAGTTCTCGTTAGACAACAATTATTATGAGAATTTCAAGGTAAAACGTTTCAAGGTAAAATGTATCCAATACAATATCTAAAATTCTAAAGAGAGATTATTGCCTTGAAAACCCTCTAATAGGAATACATGTACATATTGGTAATCATCAAACCAAGCATTGATAAATAATCATAAAATTGTAATCATTTGGGAATTGTATTCTTCTCTCTCTCTTACAATTGTATCCACAAGCAAATTTGGGAAAAAAACACATTAGAAAACTATTTGAGACTTACATCAAGTTTAAAACACATAAACTTATATTCTATGCATGATAACTTTTTAACTATTATAATAGAAATTAAGCATAACCCTGTCCCGAAGTATATGAACTTGGGGAGTTTATGCCTGTACTAATACTTATGAAAGTGACATTGAGCTAAAATTTTCGAACAATGTGTCTTGTTCAGCCACACAAGTACCATTTACTAAATGGATAGCCATTAGCCAACATAGTGATGAGATTGAATTGCTTCAGACTAAGTACATGTATCTCTAACCATGAACAAAAAACATCAACATGTATATAGTACTTATATGTACTTGGCGAAGTTGTGTCTGCTTATGAACACAAGATTTCAACTATTAACTATTGGACTGTCAGGCTAAAAGGTTTGAACAGAGTACCATACTTCTATACTATTAACATCTATCAAACACATCAAGCATCCGGCACTCACACATACTCCAGAGTTTATATACCTGTACAATAAAAACCACAATTCAAACATGAACTACGCAACATTAACATGAAAAAAAACTCTGAAAATCCCAACTAGCTATTAAAAAAAAAATATCCAACTGTTGAGCTAAAACTCTCGAACAGAGTACATTTGTACTTGTAGCCAGCACCATCTATAAACACATCAAGTACTCACATGTACTTGGCGAGCTTGCGCACATAGTGCTGCCGCATGAACACGATGACAGTGATTGCCAACACAAGCAGCACAACAATCACTATGACAAGGACGACAATCATGGTGACATTCTGTGCTGGTCGCTCCCCGCACGACGGGCCGGCAGTCGGAGCAGCAGCTGCAAGCAAAATGTAGCGTGTCATGACTCATGAAATATATATATTAGCAGACGATAAAATTGTCAGTGTATAATGGTCTTAAGAAATGTCCATTACGGATATATATGTAGTATTGTATGTAGTTTTCGGCGATTATATGAAGCTTTAGATTAAAGACACAACAAAAGACAAAAACACAAGAATAAAACACCATCTAGTAACACAATCTAGTTTTTTTTCTGATTATAGAGAATGTGAGCCGAATGTTTACAAAAATCAATAAAATCCAAGAATTTTGTTACTTCTGGTGATGAGGTTACAAGGCAAAGGCATGTCAAAATCAAAGATTTCATTCAAGATCAACTGAATACATGTATGTCCCATGAAATGTTGACTAACATCTGAGTTCACAGTTCACACCCAAATTTCATGATGTACAATAAAGACGACTGTCTTAGGTAAAAGCGTATAGAGCAAGGAATGGATCTACATCACTGTTACTCACACATGGTCAGCTCAGTGGAGCATGTGGCGGTCATCTCAGGCGACCGTGACACGACCTCACACGTGTACTGACCCTCGTCCCCAATAGTCATGGGGAACTCCACCACGCGAAGAACCTCACCCGGCCCATCGTGGTTGATACTGTAAAAGTGTACAGTACTGAAGACTTGATGCGGTTTTTCAAAAGGATTAGCAAAACTTTTAATATCATTATTCTCTTTTAGTTTGTGTTCTAGCATAACATATCAATCATGATCAGCTCATTAACTATGTTCTTTATATTTGTTGCATAGTGTTAAATGATGCAATTGTAATACAAAAACACAAGCAGATACAGTATAACCTACAATTAAGAACACCTCTATATTCAGACCATCTCTAAGATAACACCATTCTCGCAGTCCAGAGCCTTCATAAAGAGACCATCATGGATCTCCATAAAAACACCTCTTTATTGAGACAACTTGAGGCTGGTCACCAAGGTGGTTTAAACAGTGTTCCACTTGGAAAATTTAATTTCTTCTGATTTTCAACAGCAGAACATTGCCATTATGCCATAATTTTCTCATACCTGGACAGGCGTCTGCTAGTGTGTCTCCATTCCACCTGCCATATGAGCGGTGGACCCGCAAACTGCAGAGAACAGCTGAGTACTGCAGGAGACCCTGCTGGGACCACGTCTGTGCCGTTGTTACTACATACTGCCTCATCTAGAAATAAAAATAGTAATCTACGAGTCTTGTCTTTTTTTATCCACTATTCCTTCATTTTTCACTATTCTTTGTTTATCAATATATTTCACGGAGACACTGTCAGGATCATGTATGTGCTAATGTTAGTGCGCACTACTGGAACAAAATCAAGCACGTTAATCTAAAGTTTTGTCTCGTGTATCAGTGATATTCACTGATCAACTTTTATGCTTCGTTTTGTTTTAATAATATACTACATTATACACAGCAACTTTCATTGATGCTAATTTTCCATTAAAATATTTACAAATAGAAATAAAATGTATTCTTTTTTCTTTAGTTTGCTAATAGATTAAAATACTTTTTGTCTCTCATTCTAAACATCCAAGCATTAAACACTTCAGAAGTATATAGAATTGGCTTTTTTGCGGGTTGCTAATCGATTTCAAACCTTTTCCTCTCATTTCCCCTACATATCTAAGCATTCAAGAAAAAAAGAGTAAATATAATGATAAGTAAATAGAACAAATAAAACAAATAGAACAATGTTTGATTGATGTTTATGTACCGTAAATCTTCTATTAATGGCCGGGTGGCTATTGGTATATTTCTATTAGTGGGGGAGGCATTTATTAGAGGCAGGCATTTATTGGAGGTAGGCAGTTATCATCGTGTGTAAGACTTAGCGTTATTGTTTCAAATGATACATGATATTTTAGGAGCATTAAACAATGCAACCTTGTTATAAACTTGAAACTGACTCTCACATTAATCATTATATGCTTTCATTAGAGGTACGGGGGGCATTTATTAGAGATGAGCGTTAAACATAATAGCTACCAGCTCAGGGTGGCGTTTAATAGAGGTAGGCGGGTATTAGAGGTAGGCCATTATTAGAAGATTTATGGTAACTTTGACATTGATAATCTATAAAACATTTGGATAGTATCCTGACATTGTGAACCAACATCCAATACTTGACAGTTCACTAAAAAAACATCGTTGAACTCTACATATCCATCCAAGCACAACAAATCACAAAACTCAGGTAAATCCACCACAAGACTCACCTACAACTGTCAAAGCAGCGCTCAAGTTCCTCAGATCACTGATATCACACACAAACGTCCCATGATCATCAAAATCCACATTTTTGATTAGCAAGTTATAACTTCCAATAATATCAAACTTGTCTGATTGACCCGGCAAGAGGCAACTGTCTAATAAGTTTGTTGCTGGCTGACTAGTAGCTGAGGCCCGTGCCTTTGCAGCAGCGCTGTTGCTTGTGTAGATGCAGCGTGTGCCGTGTAGTTCCGAGTGCCACCACCAGGTGAGAGTTTGCTTGTGTGTGAGGCCCTCAACCTGGTAGAGAAAATGAAAGAGCTTTAATCCTTTGTACTTTCGTACACAAAATTGTACATGTCTTTCGAATTCAGAGTATAAGAACCTTCAATTGGCATGAATATTGATTGAGAGAATGAAGAATATCACCATTCAAATCCAAAATAGCCATTCTAAAAGAAAAATGCAGGTCATTTTTCAAAATGGCGTCTAAAAATATCTAATTTACTTTATATGTCTTGAAAAGTATAATTTTAACATTAAGCCTAAATATGTCAATAAGGTTATTTAGTAACATCTTGCTTATGATATCAAACGATGTAAAAATAGTATGAGTTTTGTACTATTATGACTAACAATAACCATTGTGTGTCCATACCGTGCAGTTGATTGTGACATCATGTTTTGGCCGGGCCACCACATCACGAGGATATGCCACGATCTTCACGGAACCAGTGTATGGCTCTGGAATCATGAAGAATAATATCTTACTACATGACATTGTTTACCGACAACTGTTCTTTCTTCAAATAAAAAAAATTGCTAATGTACATGTACCATCATCAACTTTGAATTTGCCTTTTTATTTCTACTGTTACTCTAAAAACGGCATCTAGAGAGAATACTTGTTGGGAATTTATGAGGTCACAGCACCTTTTTTCAACTAGTCTATGTCCAACCTCCTATATATAGATTTTAATTATGCCCACCTTTTATCGCATAAGTTCCTTTAACCAAAACCAGCATTTCTATAAAAAACAATTTGCAGAATTGGCTCGTAAATAAAAAATGACAAACAGTATCAAATCTTTATGTTTTGTGTATGCCACGAACATTTACAGAGTGCAGTTGATTTAGTGTGCACACTGTTACGGTAAAAATTGTACGTAACTATTTTGATACCTTTGTACATAGTGTGATATATCATGTATGTTTTGACTCACAGGCTATAAGTTCACACGTTCTTGAAAACTGCTATTTCATTGAGAAATAATAAAGAAAACTGGTGTATTCTGCCAGTGCTCACCGTATACGTTCATGCTGCCATTGACAGTGCCGAACGAGTTACTGGCCACGCACGTGTACCGGCCAAAGTCGTCCTCCTGAAGGTCGTGCACCAGTGCCCCCAGTGTGCGCTTGTACTGCCCAATCTCAATGTTGTGAATTGAGTACTTGGGGCCATCTTGCAGTATCTATAACGTACAAATGTTGTATATAGTGTACCCTCCAGAATCTAAGTATATGCATTGAGTACTTGGGACCATCATGTAGTATCTATAACGTACAAATGTATATAGCATATCCTCCAGAATCTAAGTGTATGTGATAAATATATGAGTTTTATAAGCTTCATTATATGCGCTCAGGTGACCTCTTCGATCAAAAGTGTCCACCTGGACAGGTTGCACTGTACTAATAATGTCCACCTCGAGAGGTTGTCCTGTAGTAATAATAGCATTCAAAAAGATAAATCATTTTTGGTAAATACCTCATCATCCTTCATCCAATAAGCAGCATTCAAGTTACTGGCTGTGATGAAACACTGGAGAAATGTGTCTTTTCCAATCTCTTGGGTAACTTGTTCAGATGGTAACATCAACTGAGGCAAGACTGAAAACAAAGCAACACACATATTTACATGCAATATTGGGCAGTGCATGAAGGTTTCAACCTCATTCTTTACCAGCATTCCCACTATTTTGCAGCTGAAACATTTTAAAACACTTCTTTACAACTTTGAGGGGTATGTTAAGTACAGTAGAACCTCTCTATTAAGACCACCTTTTAGACTGGTGCTAGCTGGTTTCAATAGTTCTATTCCAGCTTCACCATAAATAGTAACTTGCAGAAACAAATGAAGATTAAAACAGTATTAAACAGTATGCCTAACTAATTGACATGTTAGGCTATAGGAAAATGCTGTGCACATGGTGATGTTTGTTACTGCAATTCTATTTATAGTGAAGCTAGGATATGCCTATAGAAAGGTGGTCTTTACATGGAGATTCAATTTGGTAGCGGTATGAAGATTTTGGACCATGAAAAGTGGTCTTATTACAAAGGTGGTCTCAATAGAGAGGTAGTCTTAATCAATTGGATGTTATACCGTACAAGCTTATATCCATGTACATTTTTACTCCTTGTTGCTATCGAACACGTAGATCTGCATTCGGTGCATGAGTACTCACAGTCGACGTTGAGCACCATCTGTGCGCGTGCATTTGGCGCGTGTCCGTTGTCAGCCACACACTCGTGGCGCCCGGCCTGGGTGTGACTGATGCTGCGGAAAACCAGCTCCTCCCCCGTGACGCCCAGGTCTGCAAACACAGGGCGTGGTCAGCAGGTGGTCAGTATACAGACGTTTAAACAACAAACTTTGTACCGTACACGACCATCCAAGCACCCAGGGCTGATAAATTGAAGTTTTCTCCTACTGGGAGTTTGGCTGTTACACGAGAGTGCAGTTACTACATAATTCTTAAGGACATTTAGGAAAAAGACGGGTACACGAGGGTGGGTACTTGGATGGTCGTATACGGTAGCTTTCAGCCTGCAGGGTGTATATTGTATAAGAATATTCTGCTGGGGTTTTGGGATAAAGATAAGCACTTCATTTGATACATATATGCAATTTAGTTTTCTTTGATGAATTGATGGGCTATAGACACCAGGAAGGTTATGGATATTTTGACTATGTATTGAATTATGGCATGGTAGAGCAATGTGGGGATTTGTGTAGTATTTCACTAGGTTTTGCCGAATGACATCATGGGAAGTTTCTGTGCATATCGAGGTAGGCTTAGCAGCTAGATTTGGTAAGTGGTGACCCACTGAACCAGCGCTATAGTGGGCAATGGTTGGATTTAAAATGAAAGTCTAACATATTTGGATCCTGTAACAGAATATTCAAATGCTAAAAACTTATTAGGTACTTATATCGTGATAGAGCATATTCTATAACATTGAAACTTCAATATTAGCAATGGGTTGCATACGAATTGGTTGAAATCCAATTACGTCTCAGTTCTTTAACAGTTTCTACATATTTGCTTCATTCACACATCGTCACACTGACAAATACATTATATTTACAACAATATGTACATATATATGTCTATAAAATGAAGATTAGATCAATAAGCAAAATTAGAGATAACAGAATAAAGCATTATCCACTGATTTTAATAAATTCAGTTATTAATCTATCAGTCTCAGAATACATATACACTTATATAGCAGGATTTTGTGCCTCACATATGATCTAACTTATATCACAGCAGAATTACATGTATTGCATCATAATTATAACTGGGTACAAAAATGCAGTCGAGGCATTGAGGTTTTTACATTTTGAAAGTATTTCACAGGCCCATGGGCTTTAATGAGCTGGAATACAGAAAATATTTCAGTGAAGCAGTATTGAAGAAAGACATGAGAATTAGATAAAATATTTCATTATGAAAGTATTTGAAGTTTCAAGTAGTCATTTGATAGAAAAGTGCAAGATTACTCAATGCCCGTAGTAAAGAAAACCAAACTAGATTAAAAACAATAAGTCTTAATACGGAAAAAATAAAGGTGTACGTAAAATTGGCAAAAGAACTGATTGTAGTTGATCGAAGATGCTAATACATATATACAAAAGTGTAGTGATTTAAGAAGTACATAATTTGCTAGAAAATTAAAAGATAGTGTTGATCTCAACACTGACACTTTATGTGAGAAAGCCTATTAAACGTGCGACTGTCTAGGTTAATGCATGACATAAGCCAAAGTTCACATGTAAGCGACTTTCATTGCCTGAGTAATAACATGACATTTGTATTCAAATTGAAGATTTTGATTTGATTTCTCCAAAGATTTTCCATGTCAGAAATATAGAGGACATGAATAGGATGTAAACCGATTGAGCAAAAAAAATCATCTGTGCAACGAAGCCACGTCAATGTGAACAAAACAATCTTAACATTTGTGATATGAAAAATCTTCTTGTCATTTCATCGCTGGATTGCTAGCTATATCGCTTACATGTGAATATACATGTAGGTTAAGGCCCATAACATGCAAGTGATAGAAGCTGAGAGCCACCTGTACACATCAACGATATTGCTTCATCAGGACTATTAGAAGTTCCGCAACTGCCTAAAATAAAGGGTACAAAGTTTCAAGGTCTGCCATTCAAATTCTATGATCAAAACTGATACAGCAATATTTAATCTATCTAATTCCATTTCAACCAGCAAATTTACAAATCTTGCTAGGGGTCAAGATTGCTGACATCACCCAAGCAACCAGTGCAATATAAAGATTTGGAACTTTACTAGGAATATCAACATCATGAACTATCAAAAATGCAAGCACTGAACACAAAAGCAGTTGTCTGATATTTGATTTCTTTCATACACAACACAATTTTTTGTAAACACAATAAGCAGTTTTCATTATCACAGTGATCATCTTAAGAATCAAAACTGCATTTGGTATTTACAAAAGTTTGTGATGTGTATGAACAAAATAATGTATCATACACTAAATTTCCAATTAATCACACATAAGGATAGAAGCAGGTGCTTGCTTGGGATGGAGGTACACACTAGTTCCATTTCACTTCACAACGTATACCATGTTCTTTTTCACGATCATTTTAAAGTCTAAAATTTTGCAATGAACTACAATGACAACCAAACACATTCTCTGACTAATGCATGTGCATGTATTATATGCTCTCCTAGGTAAATACGAAACTTACATGCAATCACAACACCAAGTGGGATAATATACTCATGCAGCTTTGTAATGATTTTCTATACATAATATACTATTCACACAGATTCAAAACTTTGAAATATGTTCAAAAAGCTTGTAAATGTAGTATATATGTTCATTCACACAAAATGTTTCTTCTTAAATATAGCTATCTATTGAAATATTGTATCACAACAATATCAGTGTCTGTGCAGTGTGACGACGTTTATCAAAGATCACATGGCTACATGTACATCTAACATTGACCATTGACAATTTGAAGTTCTAATGTTCTATACACATAGTTTTCTCTAAATTGAAAGCGAGAGCAAGGAAAATGATATACGTTTCAATAATCTAGGTAAATATACTTTAATAGTTTTGCAATCTATAATCAAAGATTACTTTCAGACACCAAACATCGAAGGTACAATATTTAAACAGATAACTACCATCAAGACAAAAAAATCAATAATCATGATACATGTACTATATTTGCAGTACCTTCACGCTGCCCTCCGTGGTCATAGCGGTACCATCGCACCACCGGCGGCGGGGCACCACTGACTCGACACTCTAGAGTGACATCTGTTCCCTCTGCTACTATGACGTCTGGAGAGTGGTGCACTATCTTTGGAGGTTCTGAAATAAAAAAACGTAAATTTATCAAACGCTTTGAGAAAATATATGACAGCTATATTAGCGAGATGTCTCTTGGGAGGGTTTTATTCCATCTCAGTGATAAAACAGAACCACTCTGGCCAAGTCTTTGTACATTATATAATAAATTTTTTATTAGCAATGCACCCTTTCAACACTCCTATAGATCTAGCCCCACATCTATTATATATATGGTCTTTCTGTTCCCTTTGTTTGTAATTTGTTTGCATCTAACAATGTATCTCTTTAATAAAAATCTTTCATAAAATGTGAGAAGACGTGTAAGAAACTCAACCCTCTATGTATATTCATTCGACTGTAACAGTAGAAACTACTAACACCTGTGGAGACGGCTCAAGTCGCATTTTGCCATGCTGAATCCTTTTTCATTTTTGGAATAAAATATGTTTAAACCAACACCTGTCCATTTGACACTGACTCATGGAACTGGCCTCAATAGAGAGGTGGTCTTATCATGGAGGTTCACATTGGTCTCTATAAAGTTGGGGACCTTGAGACGAAATGGTCTTATTATTGTGATGGTTGCTTTATTGAAGTGGTCTTAATCAGATGTTCTACTGTAATAGCCTCTATAAAGATAGACAGACTCTACCCTACAGTGTACCTACCTGCGACCAAGAGGTGGACAAGCTTCGTGGTGTCCTGTCCGTCACGCTGGATGCACTCGTATGTGCCCTCATCATTGGAGTTCAAGCTACGGATGATGAGGTTGAACTCGCGCGCATACTCAGTGTCTACTGAGAGGCGATGGTCCGATGCCTTCACTTCGTCGTTCAACGTAAGACGCACATTTTTCGGCGAGAACCACTCCTAATGCACAAAACATATTCATATGCTGTGTGTATGTAATAACAATTAATACAATGTTTATTCAAATACCAAAGTCTTCACATGTACATTGTAATTCATTGTTTCGGCAACTGGCAGTTTCCCTTTCTCAACAAGTGTCAACGCATGATGTAAAGATTTTGCTCTTACTAACAACTCTAAGTGTTTTGCAGTTCCACGCTGTAGAACCCAGCCATCTGAGAACTCATACTTTCCACGGACTATTTGCGAGTGGAATCAACTACAGGAGTATCAAGTCACTGCAGAGTCCATCGACTAATTCAAGGCATCCCTGGTCAGTAGCGCAGTGACAGACTAAACTAAACACTGCGCTCTCTCTATCTGTTGCCAGTTAATGTCACATTTGATTGAGGCAACTTAACCTTACAGATTACAGATTACAGAGATTGCTCTTTAACTTGACGACGTCTTAGTGGGCCCCTACTTGAAATGTATAATTCTTACAGACTATATTTCAGGGCAAATATCAAATGACATTAGAAAATATAAACCAATAAAACGTTAAGCGCTTTATCTACATACCACGTCATATCCATCGAAGTTGACCTTGCAGGGCAGCGTGACGGTCATGCCCTTGACCTCTGTCACATTACGGTCACGGCATTCGCCTGAAAAAGAGGTCACATATGTAGATAAAGGCTACCTTGACGTACATGGTTTTGTTTGAAAGTGTTTATCTGTCATACCTGCTTTAAATGGACAAGTTACGAAAATCCAAGAGGTGAGATCGGAGATTGGGGCTGTGTTTTGGTCAGTTGGTAGATTCATCGATTGTATACAGGAGTAAGATTGAAGATTATAGAGGTCACCATAGTTATATATACATTATAAGAGGGGATTACACTTTTATATAGGATAGGGGTCTGGTTGTGTTAATGTATTAATTTCTTTAGCCATTTTCTTTTCCTTTAATCTGACAGCCTCTTCCACACCAATCTCATCAAAAGGGTTCATGGAATGCTTCACGCCCTCAGTGACAACACCTGATTTGTCTGGTTTGACTCGGATCTTCACGGCATAGTCAATAACGCGTTTAACTCCAACTAGTACTCTGAGGGACATTTTGATTATTTTCAAGCTGTCAAGGGGTCTGGTTATAAGTTCAGTTCAAACCGGGTATAATTTGAAAAGCACCTACACCCACCCAACAATTTCACCATGCTTGATTATCATTGAGACTAATTACTGGATGATTATTGAATATAAAACATTGATGCTAGCCAAGGATTGTACATCTTTTCGTTACTTACTCCATTTATCTGGACACCCACACAAATTTTTATATTTTAACAAGGATATCGTAAGCTGGTTCTCTCCTTTTCAATGAGTTTTTAACAGATAACATGCAATTACTTGTAAGTAAAGTTGCAACCAGCTTGACCTACCGGTACCAATGAATATTCTTTACTTAATACATAAATAGTCTCCTGTTGTGAGTTCTATAAACTGCTATTGTATAAAATATGGAGTTAAATGCCTGTGATTCACAATAAACAATTTGTAATTCCAGCTATTTCCACAAAATGCCCCCTGGAAGACATAACGACATGTAATTGCACTTAAGAAGAGGACCCTACATGTGGATAAAATGACAGACCAATACAGCTGTTTTTGGCACTTTCGGTCACCAGACACTCACTTTTCAACTGACTGTTAAAACCCAAAGATTTAAGATTCTGAAGTACAGACTGACCTTATGTATATATTTTGACAATAACCCTTTGAAACTGATATAGTACAATGGTCAACCTCTCCATGGGACATCTTACTTTCGAAAAAGGACACCTCATAATTAGGAACACCTTTTGCTTCATCCGTTCGCTAACTGAAGTCACAAGAAATGTTTCACGAATAGAGAGTAGAGACACCTAAGTAATGGGGACAGTTTTCCTTACTCCCATGGCACGGTTTACTGTATATATTGATATGTCTATAAATGACCACACCATACTACTTATTACTGACCGCATGTAAGGACCTAAGAGGCATAACATCAACCTCTCATCTGTTTGTTTATGTCAATCTCCAGACACAGTGAATAATAAAGCAAACACTACAATGACAAAAGGATTAGAGATTGAGACTGGTGTCTGTCAAGTGTTTCCTTATTTGAATTTATGACAGCCATTTTGACCAGGCATTTAAAGCATCACAGTGATAATAACAGGCTAATTATATCGGATTATCATCATGGTGTAAATGTAGATTGAAATGTTGGTTTAGTCATAATCTATGCATTCTGTGCATATAGCGTAGGAAGAAAAACCCCACTTGGGAGCTGAAGGGTTAAAACCTGTATTGGGGTCGGTGGTAGGGGTGGGCAAGCTAATATTGGCCACTAAGTACAATATTGGAAGGGCTACAAAGGTCTTGATGTTTCCAGTGCATATGCTCTAATGACTTCATTACATAAACACCAGATTATTGGTTTTCTGATTATTCTTCAGCTCGCTCAGACCCTGCACAATATACAAAACTAATTGAATTATAGTATAATTGGGATTTCTTGCCACACAATTCTGGGTCTGAAACCTGTCTTATATGGACATTTTTTACTGATTCCAAGGGTGTGAGCATATGACAGGTTTTAATGTTCTATTTTATGAAACATGATTGTTGGAACAGTATAATGAACTGTCTAATGCAATTTCTAAATCTATACTACCAACTCAACCATTCTAAAAGGACAGCAGATATAACTGTAACAAAATATTCATTATGATAAAGACTAACACAGTCAATAATTTGACAAGTGATCGAAAAGATCCTATGACCAATATTAGAATGTTAATTATCACATTTGCACCAAGTAAAGAATATGTGATAAAAATATGATTGCAATGATAACAGAAAACAATGAAAGCAGACGTCTCACTGATAACAACGGTAAAGTTGACTACAGTCCGACTTCACCACAGAGACATTTTGCAAACAGGGAAACCTTGCAATCTTCAAGACTTTTCATTCCCAAATATACTAAAAATGTTCCACTAATAGGAATATCTCATGGATTTAGACAATATTCCCAATAGAGTTTCTAATGACAACAGTTTACTGTATAGGTAAGCTTAACGTCAGAGCATGATGCAAAGTGGCTTTCATGAGGAACCTACACTTGTAATCACCATCTCAATAATTCTAACCAAACAACACACGAAGTCACAAGGGTTCAGTTTGGGAACTTTATCATAATCTCTCTTGACTCTCACCGGGTGATATCTTTGTGAAAATTTCAAGATGGCAATTAATTTCAATGTTTTAGCGCTAGAGTGTCCACGTTGTTAAGTATGTTTGACAGGGCCATCACAAACTTGGGATTCTAAACTTGGTGTGCGATAGCTAGTGAATCATTTGAAGAATTAGATGTGATTAGACAGTCTCAACAATGAACGCCTATATAAAGATGTATAATTCATCTTCCAAATACTAACTAGTGTAACAACGTAATGATTCACCACAGGTAAATAGCACATTCACAATGAATTTAGCTCTCAGTGTAGTGTCAGCATCTTTCAGTCATTTGGCCACAAATTTGCTCAACACCCTGCATCAACTGTTACATAAGTCAAAGCTTGGACATAAGGCTATAGCCCATAGTACCGATAGTTGATCACTACCATATTTGTTAGTAGTCTAGTATATATGGACAAATATGCACAACTTGCTAAAAATCTATCATTAACCAAACTGTTTTTTAGGTTAGTACATGTATCTACATTTGTGGCCTAGTGGTTAACCTACTGATCTCTCGACCATGATATCATAGGTTAGATCTTTGATACTTGCAACATTTGCAATAGAGCTTGATGATACTCGATTTGAATTGTACAGGTATTAAATAGGCAAAGTAGTCACTGTAAATAACAACGTATAAACTGTCAGGTAGACTCAAATTGGTCTCAAATAGGTATTCTCTGTGAAATGTTGCAAGCATAGGCAGATCCAGAGGGGGGGGGGGGGACATGTGATGCGCAGCCACCCATTTTCACAAAGTGTGTGTAAACCCAATAAGAAACAGTGGGTGCGCCTATGTTTTCTGAAAACCTGGATCTCATAGCAGCAAGCAGAAAAGAAATTCTTTTTTAATACTGATTGCCTGTTGATTCAGGTGGTCTTA
This sequence comes from Streblospio benedicti, assembly GCA_019095985.1. Classification (NCBI taxonomy): domain Eukaryota; kingdom Metazoa; phylum Annelida; class Polychaeta; order Spionida; family Spionidae; genus Streblospio; species Streblospio benedicti. The sequence goes on from CM032665.1 coordinate 39,354,426, forward strand.
GATGTTATTCCGTGCATTATGTATGGACACTTCTGTGGACTACCAAAGTACATGCAGTGCCACAGAACAAGCAATTTTCAATGCAGTTTGAAAGCAAATTAACAAAATGCATGTCAATTAAACTGGTTTGAACAGCAATGATCATTCAGTCGCAATAACTACAAATTTGTTACATTCACATCTAATGAAACAACTATTTCGACCAGACATTAGAAGGTTCTACAGTAATTACCATACAGTTTATTTGTCAGCCATATGGGAAACATTCTATTGTGTATCACATATATTTCCACTCACTGCTTGTAGTAAAACACGTAAAACAAGTAGAAACAGTGATAAAGTACAGATCTGTATTGGCATATTGACAGCAAACATTTCTGCACCATAAACAATAAGAAATCCTGGAAAAGAATGGATATAAATAATAAACACCAACAAATATATAACACTCATCTGTTTATTATGTATCGTAATGTAATGATATCAGATCAGAGAAACTATGCTCATGCATAATTTCCAGATATAGAATGTAACTAAAAGTAAAGTTTTGAACAATGAAGTATGGAATTTGGAAGCATGAGAGTTTTTTATATTGTTGATCTTGTGGTACAGGTTGTCTTAATTAAATCCTATACATTTATCATTATGTATCACATAGTAAATATCAGAATACAAAGCATCATGCATGAATTACAGATATTAAATGTAACATAAGGGTTTTGAACAGAACTTTGACAAAGACCATGGTTAAAATTCTTGTTCTATGACGCTCACTGATTTCCACGTAAATATGCACATTTTAGTCTGATTTTCTTTTAATAAGTCGATTGTAATTTTTCGCTATAGTAGCCATGATATCAAAATGATAAATAACTTTACTCTATACTGGTTTTATCACCTACGTGCTACTCTAAATATGATTAAATGATACCAGCAATCATCTTTATTATTGCTTATATAATCATATTTATGGGTGTATTGTAAAACCTACTGAAGTACTTCTGTTATGATCGAAAAAGCCCATGTGAAGTATGCTTTCAATCATAAAAAACAATAGTTCTCATGCATTCGATCTGATCATAACAATTGAAAAATGTAAAACTGTTACAGGGTTCATACAACTCTAGCTTTCTTACAGGGTTAAAATGACATTAACATTATTGTGCATCTTCTTTCGTCTCATATGAAATCACACACTCAAAATAAAAGGCAATATTAACAAACAAAGTATTTGCTCTTTTCCTCTTCAGAATACACTTGTACATTTTCCATGCTTTACTTGTGAGTACAAAAAAATATATGTGGCTGGGATAGAGAGGAAGTTTTCTCTACATTTTATGCATGTCTGGCCTGTGCTAACTTTTTGAAGGGGTTTTTGCATTCAATTATATCTTTAAATCCCATACAGTACGGCACTGTCAGTCCTAGTTTTGGTGTCCATATCCAAGATGACCAATCTAACTAAATACAGTAAAACCCCTATGTTAAGACCACCAACGAACTAACCTCAAGTGGTCTCAATAGAGATGTGGTCTCGTCATGGAGATTCATGCCAGTCTCTTTATGAAGGATTCGGACCACAAGAAATGGTCCTATTATACAGGTGGTCTCAAAATTGGTCTGGTGACATGTTAATAGGTTTTACTGTAATACATGCCTTGTATGTCCATCCTTCTTCTTTACTCTTATAAGACCAGAAAACCACCTAGGATGGAGATAAAAACATTGAAATATTTGAAATTCCAAATGTGATGGGAAAGTAGCAAATTGTGCATCACAATCGACATGTACTGAGTAACAGTCAGTTGCAAAAACAACCAAACATGTTGACGCTGGAGGATTGGCACGGATTTCATGGAAAACACAATTATTGGCTTGTACTTTACAGCACTGCTGACTTATGATATACTAACAGCAAACTGACACAGTAGATGGATAGTATTGAAACAATAGAGACCTCAAGAATAGCATCCTGCTTTACCAGGGATACATTCACATCACATCAGATTCTGTTCAATTAACCCTGTGATGTGATTTGCTCTAAGGATAAGAATGCACGAATAGTCACACTAGATTTTACTAGGAGTTAAATCGAAATGTGTTTTGCAGATTTGATTTTCTGACTATATACTAGTCACTAGTAGTCAGTGATTAGTAATCACAGTTTTGACATGCCTAGAAAATGTAAATATTTAGCTTTGAAGTAACAGCTTAATAATTTGTCATCATTGAGTGACTTTAATAGTAGATTTAAATGACCTTTGTCTGAGACCCAAACGGTTGATGTCACAGTCATTAGACATTAATAAAAAAAAAACATGCAAAATTATAAGCTTTGAAATGTATATCAAAATTATGTCATACAACTCACACTTCAAATATTTGGCCAATTATTATGTCCTTGTCAAGCTGATGTATAATGTATATCGATGAGAATGGTTTAGAAACATCTCATTTACAGACCAAAAAAGGTTTTGATCTTCATGGATTCAGTGTAAATTTGATATATATTATAAGTACTATCACGTTGGAGAGTACTCAAAATTATGTTACAACTACTTCAGTGGTCTGCAATGGAACCAGTTCAGGTTATTTGTCATTTGCTTGACCTGTATGTTCACTAATAAGCTTGTTCAACAGTGTTGCTATAGGAGATGAGTTAGCTCAACACCTACTGATTTCACCCAATGTTCTCCACAGACTAGGCATTGAAACGATAATGTATGTTATTCATTATTTCAAATGGCAGCTACTTGAGAAATCCATCAAATACATGGCTGTCCACAATTGATGGTTTTGCTGTATTCTATTATTAAATTTTCAATAGGATACTTGTTTATGACAATGTAGTCTAGTAATGTGCAAACATAATATCATGATATTGTCAATACTTAACAATCTCTCTCTATTGTTGATCATATAAAGCTTTATCTTTAATAAAAGTCAATGACAGTTAATGATTCTGAAAGAAGTTATATACACCATAGAAATTGTGTGGCTGCATTTATACTATTGAAATAAAATTATTCATATCTGGCTCATCACTACTGGATATTCATGTTAGAGATAATAACCTCTAACTAATCCACATGACACTATGTAGAACAACACATACTTGAGTACTCAATCCACACTACTCAATTCTGTACTTTTCCCGTACAATATGAGCATGCTGTATAAGTTTGACAGTAGATATTGCATTAATGCTTGGTGTAAGATCATTCTACAACAAAAAAGGGTAACAGCAAATCCCGACATCAAATGTTCATCATTTGCCTGCCACCATAATCATAATGATTATGAATCTGAAAGTACTACATAAAAGCAATTATAATTGTAACTGCCTCATCCCTACCTGATTTGAACAAAACAATCAGTAAAATCTTTATGAAGCTGGTGTGTATCCATCTGGTGTGTTTATCCATATTCTTTAGTATCTCACATCTTGGTGAGATGTCACATATTAAACTGAATATTCATCACTTCATTAAAATCCTGCTTTGCTCTGTCAACAACATCCATATGAATGTGTAATATGACTGTTGGCCGCCTGTGGGCAGGTTAAAGACAGACTTTTGCTGGCCGCCGTCCGCTGGTTAAAGGCAAACTCAGAGAGCATGCGAAATCAGCAGTTGGGCTGTACAGTGAAACATACCTTGTTGTCGGCATTATTATTTTTGGTGATTGGGAATGCAAATGAATGATTCAGGTGAAGTGTAGCACAAAGATTGGATTTTTTTTATAAGATAAACATGAAATGGGGACAGAAAAAGTCTCACTGGCAGGGCATTTAACATGAAGATGGATGTAAGACGAAGGCTTTACTGTACACTGTTAATAAGTGCAGGAGGATCATTAGAAAATGAAAGTGTAGCACAAAGATTGGATTTTTTATAAGATAAACATGAAATGGGTACAGAAAAAGTCTCACTGGCAGGGCATTTAGCATGAAGATGGATGTAAGACGAAGGGTTTACTGTACTCTGTTAATAAGTGCAGGAGGATCATTAGAAAATGAAACGGGTAGCCGTCTGCGTTACACTTTTTAAAATTTCAGTTTAATGGGCAGAAGTGTGGGATTGTCTATGGCGGATCCATGAGGCGGGGTGGAGGTTTCGAGGGGTTCAGCTGAACACCTATTAAAAGCTGAACTATCGTGGTCCCGAAAAAGTGTAAAAAAATAGCAATAATAATAATTTCTTAAAGAAAAAAAAAAAAACTCATTCAAAAGTTTTTTCATCAGGTGCAAATCACATACGATAATGATAATCCACCGACCCGGCACCGATCAGACGAACTGACAGGCTTCTCGGGGTGGTGGCATGACGTCACGACGGCTGCGATCAGAGCTAGAGAGTTGATGGGAAGGTGCGGTTGGACATCCAGTGAAGCGCGGCCCGCGGAATGGTTTGCACTGTACTCTGCCAATACAGGAGAACCTCTCTTGTAAGGGCACTGGGTACAGGTGGTCTGTTTGTGGAAGTTTTGTGATTGTGATCGTGAAAAACGGACGCATTTTAGTCCCTGATGACTCGCATACTTGTTTATAGAAAATTATCTATTTAGTAAAATACATGGGTTTGTTTTTATTTGTTATACTGTAGTTGTATTAATTCATTTCATTTCCCCCAACCCTGTTCTACAACTTCTCATTATTTTGACCATTTCTCAGATCAGATAGATAGATGGGCAGTGTGAAGTGCTTCAGGCCATTTGGTGCACCCGCCAAATTAACACACACACATTTACCCTGAAACCCCAAATCTTGATCATTCTTATGCCACCTACACATCATGCACATCACCCCTATCGAAGGCATCTCGTATTTAGGACACTAGTCTTCTCACTAACATCTACCCCTGCACTGTATTCTATTATTAAACTTTTCAATAGGATACTTGTTTATGACAATGTAGTTCAGTACGTGCAAACATAATATCATGATATTGTCAATATTTAAACAATCTCTCTATTGTTGATCATGCTTTATCTTTAATAAAAGTCAATGACAGTTAATGATTCTGAAAGAAGTTATATACACCATAGAAATTCTGTGGCTGCATTTATACTTATTGAAATAAAATCATTCATATCTGGTCTATCACTATTGATATTCATGTTAGAGATAATAACCTCTAACTAATCCACATGACACTATGTAGAACAACACATACTTAATTGAGTACTCAATCCACACTACTCAATCCTGTACTTTTCCCGTACAATATGAGCATACTGTTTACGTTTGACAGTATATATTGTATTAATGCTTGGTGTAAGATTCTACAACAAAAAAGGGTAACATCAAATCCCAACATCAAATGATCAAATGTTCATTTGCCTGCCACCATAATCATAATGATTATGAATCTGAAAGTACTACATAAAAGCAATTATAATTGTAACTGCCTCATCCCTACCTGATTTGAACAAAACAATCAGTAAAATCTTTATGAAGCTGGTGTGTATCCATCTGGTGTGTTTATCCATATTCTTTAGTATCTCACATCTTGGTGAGATGTCACATATTAAACTGAATATTCATCACTTCATTAAAATCCTGCTTTGCTCTGTCAACAACATCCATATGAATGTGTAATATGACTGTTGGCCGCCTGTGGGCAGGTTAAAGACAGACTTTTTGCTGGCCGCCGTCCCGCTGGTTAAAGGCAAACTAGAGAGCATGCGAAATCAGCAGTTGGGCTATACAGTGAAACATACCTTGTTGGCATTATTATTTTGGGTGATTGGGGATGCAAATGAATGATTCGCGTGAAGTGTAGCACAAAGATAGATTTTTATGAGATAAGCATGAAATGGGGAAAGAAAAAGTCTCATTGTCAAGGCCTTTAAATTTACATTAAGTATACCCCTACTCCCCCGGTGAGTTTTATAAACATATTTTTTTGTACCTTAGATACTACTCTTAAGGAAAAATGACGTTTGCCCAAAATATTTGATGGCGAAATATATTTTTCGAGGGGGTCAAACAGGGGTCATCGGGTCAAAATTTCATAAAATTGCATTTATCTCGATTAATAACAAATTTAGAGTAAAAACTTGTATTGACTTTAGATAGGAACATGTGTATGTGGAATCCAAATAAAACATCAGATTTGACCTTCGACCTATCCTTCAAGGTCAAACAGGGGTCATTGTGGTCAAAATTTCATAAAATTGCATTTATCTCGATTAATAACAATTTTAGAGTAACAACTTGTATTGACCTTAGATAGGAACATGTGTATGTGGAATCCAAATTAAACATCACATTTGACCTTTGACCTCTCCTTCAAGGTTACATTAGTAGGTCAATTTCAGGAATTTTGTTCATGTTTGAGTTTACGAAAGAAATGAGCAGCTTTAAACATTTTATTTGCTAATAATCCATGATAAATTAGTTTTATTGATATAAGCATTTGTATTCTAGATTGGGATTACTTTTATGTTTTATTTTGATTAATACTTTATTAACTAATTATGCAAAAATATACGGACGGAATTAATATGATGGTAAATGCCATGGTTATCCCAGAGGTTGAACTAAGAAAATGATGATAAACCATTTAACCAGTTAATTTATTAGACACCCAATCATAGGAGTTAGCTTGTCTACTCTGATCATATTCATAAATAAAGAGAAGCCATTGAAACTTCCTTTGAATATGTTTCATCAGATTACAGAAAACTTGAGGATGTTGGATATTTAGTGAATGGTACCGTGATAGGTTAATCTTGACCTACTAAGGTTCCTGCGCAGCCTGTGTACTTGTCCTGTAATTACAAGTACTTAAATATTAGCAAAAGGATTTTTATATATCATTTATTTTCTATTCGTGGTACAATTCAATAAAGATCCAACATCCTCAAGTTTTTTTCTAATGCATATTCAAAGGCAGTTTAATGGCTTTTTAATATGATCGGGTTGACTAGCTCACTTTGGTGAGAAATGGTTTTATCATCTTTTTCTTAAGCTTATCTGTCTTGTTACTTCTTCATACACTACACAGATTAAATCTTTTCCTGCATATATTCTTGCATACTTGTCGCTGAATATTTATGTGCGTTTCTACATTCATCATAATTGTTTAGCTTCTCTTGCCTTCAAATCTACATCTATCACTTTACACAGCATCCTTTCATAACCGTCTCTCTGAACCCTCTTTTAAAGTTTTTTCCCTGCAGTTTCTGTTTACATGTCCAACTTTCACTAGAAAGAAATTTGCCAGGAAAAATTAATTCTGGAGTATTTTCACAAATAAGCAGAAATCACAAGTGAATGTTATTGATAAATTTGATTTTTTTCTTTATTGATAGTTCAACCTCTGGATCTTGATCTGATTTTTATTTTATTGCGTTTAGATATTTGAGATTTGTGAATTTGCTGTAGCATTCTTTGTGATAACCATAGCATTTACTACCATATTCAGTTGGTACACTTTTTAGAATTTCATCATATTGTTGTTTTAGATCCTTTAAACTATGTCTCACTTCAATTGTTTCTTAATTTTCCCCAGACTGAATCTGATAATTATCTATTTTGAAAGACTGCATACTTCTAAAACGTATGATGCATGATTTTATGTTGCCCTTTTTCCTTGTTTGCATTGCTTCTTAGATTTCATTTCACTGAATTTTCCATGATTTAGCAATGACCATTGTATTATATAGATGTATCAAATTTGTTGCTCTTTTTGTAAGTTACATTTTTAGTCCAATGTCAGTAAATAATACTAAAACATAACAAAATTTGAGAACATGTACTTTATGAAAATATCAATGATACTGATGCTACCTCCAAATTCTACCATTAAAAGTGAAACCCATTGATATATTAAACTATTTAGTAAAAATATTGATTAAAAATAAAAACATAATGTTATTCCACTTAGAATACAGATGCTTATATCAATAAAACTAATTTATGTGGATTATTAACAAATGAAATATTCAAAGCTGCTCATTTCTTTTTTCAGAACACAAAATGAACAAAATTCCTGAAATTGACCTACTAGTGTAACCTTGATGGAGAGGTCAAAGGTCAAATGTAATGTTTAATTTGGATTCCACATACACATGTTCCTATCTAAAGTCAATACAAGTTTTTACTCTAAATTTGTTATTAACGAGATAAATGCAATTTTATGAAATTTTGACCAAATGACCCCCGTTTGACCGAAGGAAGGTCGAAAGGTAAAACTGATGTTTTTTTGGATTCCACATATCATGTTCCTATCTAAATCAATACAAGTTTTTTTCTCTAAATTTGTTATTAATCGAGATAAATGCAATTTTTGAAATTTTTTCCCGAGACCCCTGTTTGACCCCCGAAAAAAAATATTTGCCATCAAATATTTTTGGGGAAACGTCATTTTTCCTTTAAAGTAGTATCTAAGGTACAAAAATATGTTTAAAAAAATCCCCGGGGGGATTTCACGGGGCCGGGACAAAGAGTTTTACTTGTTATAACTTTAATGAACGAAATTCCAGAACAAGGTAAAGTTATTTGGAAGATCGTGGGTTAACGCCCCTGATTTGACCCGGGCATATGAATTACCTGACGTTGTAAACTTAAGGATGGATTGTGCAGGTCTCTGAAACTCGCTTATCAACCAAGACTATATATTCACCGGGGTTTTGGATACAAGTCAAGGGTACTAGATTTACGCTGGCTGAAACCCATTTAAAAAAAATTTTTTTTCGTCTGAACGGTCATTTTT
>CM032665.1:39363245-39426464 GCA_019095985.1 Streblospio benedicti
TTGTAGTATAGATTGTTTTAAAATATACTTTATACTTTCAGTTGGACATTTTTGTTAAGGAAGGAACGCATGATTCTGCTCAAGAGAGTAAGAAAATTTTATGTTTTTGTTATTTTCAAATCAACTCATTGTAATGTGTCTCCAATAATTTTGTTGCCTAATATTAAGAACTTCTGAAATGTGGAGATGTTTTTCAACTGCTGAATCTTATCAGCTTTAAATAATATATTAATATTTTGAAAATCTAATGATGATTTAAATTATTGATGTTCTGTTTTGCTGTATATGAAATTATTAATCTATTACCACATTTTTTTAGGTCAAAACCTAGTTATGTCCGTGAAAATACAGGAAGTCAATGAATATGCTCAGACGATAACCTAACATAGTCAGATGTTTTAGATAATAGCATTGATTCTATTTTCCAGTCAACAAACAGGTGAATGACAAGGAGCGAGTGGCTGCTGCATTAGAAAATCCTAACCTTGTGGAACTTGTTGAACAATGTCTACAACAGGATTGATAAAAGTTATCTTATCAAGTACTAGTCACAGTAGCTTTGTTGGACTTTTGCTATCATTTTAAGGCACACAATGCATCGGATGCATTGATTTTGTGATAGATTTAAGAAATTTCATTAATTTTTAAATCACTGGCAGATCAACGTTTATGAGAAAGGTTTGGAGTGGGGGGGGCGGGGGACTGAAAGGATTTCATGGGTTTTGTATGCTCGCAGAGATGACAAAACCCCATGAAAATGATTTTTTTTTTCGGTGGAAAAAGAGGAAGGTTGCACAATGTATAGTTAATATGATCAGTTCATTAAAATGTGTAATATTTTATGTGTGAAAGTTATCTTACAAATGTGCAATGAACATTTACAATGTCAAGTAACAAGGAAGTGTGAGTGCTTTTGGAAACTGTCTTCATTTTCTCAAATGTATGAAATTTATGAGCAATAAGCACATGCTTAACTATATATGCAATACCAAGGTCATGTGACCAATTGAGGTTTTCATTTAGACTGATGAAGCTGATGCGATATCAGAGAGTCTTACCTCTGAGCACTATGACAGGGTCCAATAGGTATCTAAATATATTCATTTAATCATGAATAATGGAACCAAGAATGAACAGAAAATATTTTTCTTTGAATACCAAGGTCTTTCATACAAGTGTTTTATGTGTAAAAGGTTGAATGATTATAAAAAGGTAATCATGACTTTTTTGTAAGTAATTGTAATGATCTAGTATTTTTTATTCATTGTATGTTTTATGAATGATTACTTCTTAGGCGACAAAACGTGGTATTTCTGACTGCTTTTTTCAATTTGTCCATCTGCAGTATATTTGCATAGTAATGTTATGTTACAATTTCATATGCATAGTTAGGCACCCGCCACTAGTTTGGTATTTGAAAACAGTACCCCATTGGTATGTGATAACTCGTGTGCACTTTAAAAAAAATCCATATATCAAATATAGTGAAATAATAAAAAGAGCCCAAATGATATCCAGCAAAATTATTTTGGCTTTCGTAAAATGTTTGCAGTATTTACCTCAAAATGAATAATAAGTTACAATGAATCTTTTCATGTATCATTGTCAAGTTTTTCCATTATAGCTGCTATTCATGATCCTAAGTTAAGAAGGAAAGTGATATAAATACAAATGTGAAAAATCTGTTACTAAATATGTGGTATCATTATCATTAATGCTTGTTCTATTTTTAAAGTCTGTCGTCGCATTGTTGTTTGGAAATAATTTTGTTTCTGAAGTTGAAATTGTACAAAGAATTGTTGAAATTATTTTTTAGTAAGTTTTAGTAGATATTTTATTTGTAATATTTTGTGAAAAAAGTATAATATCATAATAATATATACATTTTTTTATAGTTATGAAGGAAATTATGGCAATAATGACTACGATGCTCAATAAACAACCATTAAAGTGTATAATTTTTCTTAGTTTTTTTAAAAACCAATGTCTTTTATGAGAATTAGAGGCTTTACAAACGAAGATGGAGACCATTTAAAAAAATGAATTGCAATGTTGTTTTCCATTTAAAACATTGTTTCTTTTTTCCCACAAAAACAATTGCTAAAAAATACAAGATTAATTAATCTTACACATTTAGTTTGGAGCCACCTACGGGGGTAATACTATTTTATTCATGTTTTAGTTTGCACATCTTGCATCATATATGTAAAAGTATGTTCTAGAGGGATCCAAATGGCTCCACTAGACAAACTGATACGTACAAACTAGGCCCATTCAGACACTGATTCTGGTTTGTAACAGGAAAAAATTGTCTTATGTATAAGCGTGTTCCCACTTGAAGGTTATTATAATTAAGCAATTTATTCTTATTACAAACCTACATAACCGGAGAGTCAAAATGAAGTTCTATGATAAAGAGACCACCTGTCCACAGAGACCACATGGGAGAGGTTCATCAGTTGTACATTTGCCAGGACAATCAGCTGATTTACGCAACAGTGATGTTTGCATTATTAACATGGAGCATCCAAAGGACCTGGCTGTTCAGCCATCTGAGCATGCATAGATTCATGTGCTTGCAAAGACAAAACTATATAACTAAGATATATTTGTTTAGATTAAGGGTGACCTTTAAAAGTCACATTCTCACAAAACACACAATCCTATAGTGTTTGTCATTTATTGCATTTAATATCCAGGACTACAAGACGATTCTGGAAATCCCAATCCGACACTTACATCTCGTGCTTCCGTGGCCGAGTTGACAGGGCGTTGAACTCGTGACCAGAAGGCCGTGGGTTCGATTCCCAGTAGGGTCTGTTGGTAAGTGTTGAGCAAACTTACCTCTAACATGTTGCACACTGCTCCGTGGTACCTACACATTCAATAGGTACAGGTCAGGCGAGTGAACATATATGTGAATGATTAGCACGTCTGGCTGCGCTACGGCAGCAATTGTGTTGTATGCTCCCTGGAGAGTTGGGAATAGTAAAGTGTGATACGGATGCCAATGACCTGATGTAAACTGTTAAGTCGTGAGAGCACTAGAATCATGACTATAAACCACCATATTTACATTTACATTTACATCTCAATATAGAGCATTTATCAGGACAGTCACTTGATTTCCACAACAGTGGTGTTTGCATTATGAACATTTACATACATTTACATTTACAGCATATAAACATGATATAATTGTGTATTATATAAAAAGTTTAGATATACATTTACTTCAACATACTTAAGTGTTTACAATGGTGCATGCATATATATGGTAGAAACTCATTTAAAAAAAAAATAAACACGCTTCTAGCCATCTTTACAGTGATCCATTTACATTTGATGATCAAAAAGCCAATCAAAAATCACATAATGTTATAGTATGGTGCAGCTTTTTGTGGAGTGATGTTCAGCTTGTCTCTGATGTCAACCAGTGACGGCCTGTTATGTTCTACTCTCAGCATGCAGATCTCAATGACGCCCAATCTGAATGTTAAACGAATAATACGCATCACTTGTGGATCAAAATTTTCAGAGAAAGGTGGAGGGAGTGATGTGTGCTCCTCTTACGCGCCTTTAGAGGCCTTTCGATCTTCTTATGAGATCTATGAGATCTATGAGGTTCTATCAATTACAACGTTACTTTGATTTAGATGGAAAACTCCAATTTAACAGTGGCTACAATGCCCCAACTGATTCAGTGTCACATTCATGACTGTCTGACCATAGCATAATCTAAAATGTTACTGACATGTCCTTAGGGATGTACTCGGCTGTTTTCAATGAGCCTCCATCCATAATGTGCTCAGCCACTGAAGCATCACTCATTTTGCAGTATGGTTTTTCGCCTAAGAGTAAGAAACAAGGAAACAACTGTAAGTCACTACATATAGACCTACATCTTAATTATGACTGGAGAAACATAATTGAGTTTTAGCAAAAAATGTTAGGTTTATAGTTTGAAATGATATTGGGTGTTTTGGCATATGCTGTGAAAATATCAAGTTTGGTTCATCAAATACAACCCACACTACTATGTGGTAGATCCAGGATTGTCCGGAACTGTATACCAAACTATCATGGAACATATGTGCTTCCCAACAGTCACGTGGCCCCCTGATCCGGGAAATGATCAAAATGTGTCCCCCAAGCTTTACTGGTAGGGTCACAGTAAAAAATAAACCAGTAATATATTTAATAAGTAACAATCACCTTGAGTGAAAATCTCAAATAGTACTGTTCCCAAAGACCATAAGTCTGAGTGAGTACTGTGTTCTCCAGTCTCCAGTACTTCAGGTGCAAGCCAACGGTTGTCTTTGGTGTACTAAAACAACAAGTCCATATTGTCCATTACCGCAATTATGGTCCAAATCCAGACTAATGATTATCAAACGGAACTTTTAAATTTGCTGAGTAAACAAATTTAACTAATTGAAGTTCATTTTAAAACAATTAGATCAATCATAACACTAGTATTTCACCAACTCTGAATGGGAAAAAACGAAAATTCAGCATCGAGACAAAACATCTTTGATGTGACAATTACAATTGGGCAAATAGGAATGTAATGTGTTTTTGGAAATAAGAAAGTCTTAAGACTAGTGTTAACCTAAAATGTGCTTTACCACGTAAAATCAGCCATATGATAACGATGGCAAATACAATCATTGTCAGAGCCAGGCGTTGAAGAAAAGCTGCCAGCTGCATATTTCATTATTTGTGTTTGCACGAAAGTTCACCGAGATACCCAAAACTCACGTGATGCCCTACCCCCGCTGGTTCTGCAGATGGCAACTATAAAACACACCTTGGTGTTGATGCAGTACTGATGTCGTGCTGTCACGTCCTTTATGAAGCCGAATCCCGTGAGCTTGGGGGTGAGTTGCTCAAACAGCAGAATGTGGGAGGCGTTGAGGCAGTACATCACCATGGTGTTCTGAAGCACAATTCAATATGAATATGTAGCAAAATGTCCAGGATTTTGTGGAGTGCTTGCACCTCAAAATCCAGCAGTTTCCGAACTTGGAAAAAAATTAAAATTTAGGTTTGAAGGGTGGTGTCTTTGACCACTTGCACCCGCCCTTTTATCTGCCACTTTATAAGCAGGTCCTTTAACAATCAGGAAAGGGCAGCCACCAAACCAAAGTGAATCACAATGTATGACAACTGCTGGCTTTCTTTGCACAGTATTAATGTCACCCCCTAAATAAGTTTAAAATCTAAAGCCCTACTAAAATGTACATTCTTCATAAGTTAGCCAGTAACCCCATATTTACAAGCCCCTGTCGACCCCAAGTAAATTTGAAATTTTCTGCCCCTGCCTCCAGCCATTAGAAACTTTTTAAACTCCCCAGGGTGATGAGAAATAGCAGTAGTTCTCTCACCTGCTGACAGTGGAGGTGGCTCAGTCCTTTGATGATGCCGTCGACAAAGTGGAGGCGGTCGTCCCGAGAGAGGCGCACTCCGCCCTGCTCAGCTGTCCTCAGGTAGGTCAGGAGGTCGCCCTGGGACGCCAGCGTAGACAGCAGAAATACGGGATCTACAGACGGGCACATTCAATGTGAAGGTAGTCCATGACTAGAAGAATGTAGACTCCAAAATGAGAAAAGTTTGCAAAAGTGTCACATATGACTTTTAAAAGTCAAAACTTAACCCCAGCCCCAGTGATAGTCAAGAATTTTGGTTCCCCACAATTTAGATAACAGTTGATTAAAAAAATAGCAAATCCGTGAAGAGTTAGCCATAGCCAGCACAGCAAAATACCATGACAGCAATACCACGGCTGAGATCACCGCCAAAATATTTCGCACGGTCTATTAGTAAAATTTCTGTCCGCAACAATACAAACAAATAGGCAAGCATTATCATTCATGGGGAAACTTAAGTTGTAGTTTATTGCGCAAACAATCTACCTCTCATGGTGATGTTGTAGCCCAAGTAAACGTTGATGTGGTTGTTGGGTGGTAGACGTCGTATTGCCTCCACTTGTTGGAGTAACATGAATTTACCAGATGATTTATTCTCTGAAATGAAGATCAAATAAAACATGTTGGTGACATTATAAGGTTCTGCTGTTAACAAAATGCATAAAAATCAATAAAATATCAAAAGGAATCTCCTGCACAGTCTTTCAGCTGGTGCCTCCCCTCTTAGGGTTCAGCATATTGTCCCACACTCTCGGTAGGCTGAAACATAGATGACGACCGTTTCAAACTACCAAGAGTGAGGGATAAAGTGCTGAACAGTAAGAGGGGGAATCACCAGCTGAAAGACCGCACAGGAGATTCCCTGTGATGTTGTTATGGCATCACATCCTGAAGAAGCTCATAGCATGGGTGAAAGCTTGATATTGGTTTTCAATAAATAACTGTATATTTTTTCCCCAAGTTTGCTTGTGAATTCAATTCTACTCTCACTGTTCTGCCAAAGCAAGCTCCTCCCACTGTATTGACATAGCTGAAGAAACATCTTCCATTTTACTATATCAAGTGGCCCTAACGGGACTCGAACTCACGACCCCAAGGTTGTGAGACCAGAATGATACCATCATCCCAAGCAGCGGGCTGTTAAAAAGTTACTTGGATGAACCGATGTCTCTGTAACCCCCAGCCTACATACTTGGTCAATTATCATCTCAACCCAGAGGTCGTGGGTTCGAACCCCACCTGTGGACGGAAATTTTTGGGAGGTCTAATGTTCCAGCCTTGTTAAGGTCTGTGATTCTATGAATAACTGTACATTTCTTCCCAAGTTTGCTTGTGAATTGACCTCTGGGTTGAGATGATAATTGACCTAAAGCTTACGGGATCGTCTGGAATTACGATCTGTGACCTTTCAGATGGACTGGATCTAAAGGCAAGCTTTTGGAACTAGCACAACATAAAACGGGAACATCTTTATGAAAATTGTCTGCAAACCCATTGTTAGCATAGAGACCTAACGATCAACAAGTTAGTTCTCCAGACGAAGCAGAAAACCAAAACGTTGATACAGATCAACAACTCAATAATCCAAAACGGGAGCCCACAGGTCGGAAAAAGTGGAAATCACTTCTCCAGAGAAGTGATAACACTTTTTGGGCCCGAAACTGGCCAAAGTGAATTATTTTTTCCAGGTAGACAACTCTAATATTGGAGCATCGTGCTGTTGAAAAAGATGCTTCCGTTCCATGCTTCTATTGCTTCCGATTGTAATGGTAGTGGCGACACTTACGGTTTCATCTGTCACCATACATCTTCCCAAAGCAGCAGACGAGGCCACAGTGCAGCAAAAAGGCATAAGGATGCTGCAAATAGCAAAGAAAGTCCCCCAGACAGCCCCGAAAAGCATGACAATGGTGTGGTTTGGAGCACACAAACCGAAATATGAAAAAATCGGTCCAGAACCCGCCAAAAACGGCCCATTCCCTGCCGAACCAGCAAAATCACTCCACTTTTTAGGCCAGATCACGTACAATCCACCCCGAAATGAAAAATCGTGCATCTTTTGGAAGATCTGGAGCTTGGATCGGCGATGTGAAATGGGGGCATAAACAACCATCAATTTGTTGCTTAAAATGAATTTTAATTTAAATGTGTTTACTGAGCTTGATTTTGACGAGGAGGGCTGATTGAGAACAGGCATTGATTTCACTCATGCTGTTTACTACGGAAAGAAAAGTGAGTTCTTACATGATTTACGGGTTACTTTGTTTAGCAAAACGAAAGATCCCCTAAACAGCGATGATAAGCAGCTTCCCTCCAACTGACAAATCAGAATGTAAAACAGTAACACCATGTTCCCCAACCAACTGCAGGTGCCAGTCAGCTGGCTCGTTGTGCACATCTTACTGTAAGTGTGATGCGAATACTCAATGTGCTTATTCCCATACAAAACTAATTGATAATTATTTTCAAATTTGGGAGGAAGTATAAGATTCTTAAGAAGATGAGGATCAATAAAATTTAATGTACATGTAGTACAGTAAGTAATGATAAGACTGTAATACAGACAGTTGACGTTACAGGTGTGTCAAAATTAAAGTTTCACATTTTATGAAAATAAATGGAATAAAACAAATAACTACTTGTTTTTATCATCATTTGCATATATCATTAAGTTCCCCATGACATACGCTTGAATGTGATACCAAACACAAGCTAATTATACTCATGGGGCTGCTAAAACATGGGTCTGACTTGCGGCGTCAATAAAAAATTGCTCAAGGGTGACAAAGTGGCACCCATCAGATTCTTGAAATATACATATTTTACTACAACATTCTGCAATAAAATTGCGTTCTTATCCTACTTGACGGTCATGCCAATTATTTCCTTGACTATTGGGGTTGCCTTTAAAGAGTTCGGCTGCATACATGTATATATCTCGAGCAGTTGGGTGGTGCCGAGCTCACACACAGACAACTATTTATATTACAATTACATATGGATCAAACCTTTACTCGTTTAAATGAAACTTATGAAAAAATGACAGTCAGTACTTATCAGGCTTTGAACCTCCAACACTTCACATTTATGCCTCCTAGGATATTGTAATACTCAACTGAGTACATGCTGAAATTAACATAATTTAGCCTTACTGTTGAGTATTTTGGCGACCACCTTCTGTCTCGACAGTGACGACTCCCCGGTCACCTCAGCGATCACCGTCTGTGTGAAGTGACCTCTGCTGATCACTTTGTTCACCTTGAGAGCGTCAGGGGGGATGGCAGCAAAATCACGCACTTCTTCATAGATTCCCTGTTAGCAAGGATAGGAAATACCACTTTTTATACTGAAGAAGATCATGGACTTTACAGTTTGACAAATTGTCAAGTTAGTGGGTAAGGCTTTTACATGACAGTGTATTTCTGCTGGAATTTCAATGGTATAGGTGTTGATGTCATTTGTGTTTTGGGTTGGATCAGGTGCAGTTTGATACAGTGGCATTTGATTGATCATTTCGATGACAGTATTTAAATATATCAATAAAGTCTGAATGAGTTGTATATAAATAGTAAACAGCAAATATCCATGAAGATAAATATGAAAATTTCCACAATACATCCCCAATACTCTTGATTTTAAATGCAATACACTATATCTACATGCAATAGGTAATATATGGCAATATAATATATGATTGTACTGTTTCCGAAATAAAGAAAAATTGAAGGCAACCTCACTCTCTTATAAATTGCATAATCGATGATACTAAGAACTGTACCTCCTGTGGGTTCCTTCGTCCTGCCAAATTGATTCTGGCATAATCACTGTCTTCAGTTCCCTGCACAGCCAGGTTTCCTTCATACACAGGGCCAGTGTTGACGTAGGCTACTTCCGCGTTTCTATTTGAAGTGTTCCTCCTTCTCCTTCTGAAAACAAATTATGCATATGAAACCCCGTAAAAAGCAGCAGACAAAACATTGTTAAACTGAGAATAGAGTATTTTTCTTAATGGAATTGGTAATATTAGTCGAGGCTTTAATTAGAACATGATTATTTTCTGTTTATGTTGCTTGGTGATGTTTTTGGCGAAGAGGTGGAGATTTTCTAAATTAATTTGAAAGGAAGGCATGGGATGGGGGTGGGGGTGGTGATGGGGAGGGGAAGAAGGTCAAATAATTTCATTTTATATCCCTTTCACCCGTAAGTTGCATACGGTTCAGTCTTTAAACTCGTCTAAACCAATAGGATTTACCTGACAAGCACTATGACAATGACCACCACCACTATGATGACAACGGTAGGGACGGCCACACCCACGATGAGGGCAACTGGTGCACCGTGCTTTGTTGGTGCATCTGAATCACAACGGGCGATATACAATGAATAATGTTATCTGGAAACTAACAAGGACAACTTGCAATTAGGAACACATTTTCATTCTCCCATTTGGTATATATTGCAACTGAAAATACGTCCCTAATGCGGACACCTTTATGGCCTACACTATTATGTACTCACACTGGTGTCCTTCGTAGCGAAGTTTCACTTTTCTGGACGTATTTGAAATGTAGGGCTCGAGATGTAGGGTTGCTTTGAAAATGAACCACTTTTATCACAACCATTCCGCACCCATCATCACTAACGTACCTGACACTTTAGCTGTGGTGGGGTCATACATCTTGATTGTGGTGGTCGGCTGGGCAGTGGTTGATGGACAGAGGAAGTCACAGAATTTAGACATTTGGATACAATATCCCTGCTGGCACGCCAAGCAATAACCCGAGTACTGTTCACAGCCAGAGTCTGTACACTTCCTGGTAGAAGAAAACACGGTTGAATTAGTGATATTTGGTAGTGTGGACTTATAGCTACCTAACTATTGGTACGTTTACTTGATAACTGTTTTACTCTGTGAGTTCTTGTTAGGCTTGTTCATGGCTAACACTCTTTCTTAAGTGCCATTTCAAACATTCTCACGTTTAAAATGTTTAAAATCAAATACCAGTACTAAGTCTGGTTTGTGTGCATGTTTCTACACATATTATCATTTAAATTACCCTCCAAATGACGGGTTATTTAACCTTATTGCATAGTGTATAATCTTCATATATCTCATTGACATATATGTCTTTGCTATATCTATCGTGGTAGAAATTTGCTTGGTAGAAAGATGTGAGAGAGTATGTAGAAAATGCATGTATCTCATGTTTATATGAATGTATCAGAAATGGGTATTTGTTGATGAAAAAAAAGCATTATTAAGATCTCATACTGCTGAGTGATTATAATTAGCTTTAAAGTTGTTCAAGTATTAATGTTTGGAGGAATGAGTACCTTTTGCCATCGGAACCAGCGCATTCGGAGTCACACTTGGCTCCTAGATGGCCGGGTTTGCAGCCATCACAGTGAGAGGCATTGAAGCAGCCATTGGGCCCACAGTTACCGAGACACTTCTGTTCACAAGATGCGCCGTGGTATCCAGGCTCACATTCTATGCAAACACCATTGGACTGATCACACTCATCATCTTTGCAGTTTCCTGAACAGTTTGAGGTACAGCGATCCCCATAATATCCTGGTTCACATCCTTTGCATATACCATCTTGTTGCCCACAATTTTTATCTTTGCAGTTCTGTGGACAAGATGATGAGCACTTTACACCGTAAAAGCCAGCAGCACATGCTGGACAATTTCCTGTTTCTCTGACACATGCTGTTGACACACAATTATTTGGGCAATTGCTTTCACACTTATCATCGTAGAACCCATCCTTGCATCCGTCTATACAATATCCGTTAGTGGCATTGCACTGTTGCCCTACACAGTTGGTGTTGCACGTATTTTCGCACTTCCCTGACCCCCATTTCTTTTCAGAGCATTTGATACAGTTCCCAGTGCGAGGGTCACATAGTGAATCTTCACAGTTAGTACTACACGTGTTTTCACATTGGTCTCCCCATTTTGTATCAAGGCAGTTTATGCATTTTCCGCTTCTGGGATCACATTCCCTATTTAGGCAGGTAGTACTGCAGGTTTTCTCACACGTGTTGCCCCATTTGCTCTTCTCGCACCGATCACAGTAACCCGTATTGTGGTCACATAATTGATCAAAGCAGTTATTGCTGCATGTGGAGTTACACTTATCCCCGTACTTTCCTGGGAAGCAACCTGGAAATGATTAATTTATGCTGTATTGTGATTATTTGATATATAAAATCAAAACACGTATTGTCACAATGTTTTAATATTGGTATACTATGGCTATTTACCTAATTACACCATGTAAGCTGTTTTAATTTAAATTCTATTCAAAATCATCCCTTCATATTGACTAAATACAACGTCTATCTTAAATCATACTCTATGGCACTTTTTGAATTTCACATTAAACAAAATTTACACATCTTCAGAATGCATCACAATAAGGTGCTACTTTACTAGTGAGGCAGTGCGGTCCTTTGTGTACAGAAGCACAGGACGAAGCTCCACCTTTACAACGTCCGTTGCCCTCACATCCAGCCAGGCATCTCCCTGAGGCCGAACAGGAGAAGAAGCAGTTTGGGCCGTACTTGTCGAAGGGACAGGTGTCTGAAGGCATGAACGTTATCTTCTATGCTCATGATATACTAATTTTAGAGGTGATAGATTGACTAATAACGTGTAATTGAGGCATCAAACAAGAGCCAAAATTAAACCGTAAATGTTGCAAATGATGAATTTTTATTAATTTCCAAACTATGCACGTCGCATTTTCTAGACGTTAATGAAAAGTAGAAACATATCTTACTGCATGTTCTTGAGTCAATGTTGATAACGTATCCCGGGCTGCATGTACTCAAACACGTCCCTGATGATGCATAGCACCCAGCTCCACAAAGTGTACTGCACGTTGAAGTACACGTTTCTTTATGAAAGCCAAGCAGGCACACTAGAAAATATACCCAAGCATATAAAAATAAACTGGTTTCATGGCGCCCAAGATATTTCATATTGGTACGTTCTACTTGTCGCATATTTATCACTATTAATGCACATAGTCGACTATGTTTATATGATCATCAATTTAATATGGTGCGGTTATTTTCATCTTACTATATATCCAAAAAATCTAATATGCGTTTTCAAAGTCCAAGTTCTTATTTTATCCTTACTCGCCTCGAAACACTATCGCCGCTGTCTCCGACCCACACGACTCGCTCGGGTCTCCCGGACATTGAGTCGCTGACTGGTCAAAACACGTGGTGGACTCAACTGGGGCCACAGTTGAGCCACCTACGCTATTGCGGAAGTCATTCTCACAATAACAGGCCTTCTGACAGGAGACAAAACAATAAAGTACGATATAAATGGTGTATTAGCAATGATAATATTGTTTGGCTTCATGCATCATAATTCAATACTGACTTGAATTTTGAATAATGAGCAAAATGATATACTTAATTGTAGAGTATGACCCCTCTATTAGGACCACCTCTGTGACCAGAGAGGTGGTCTCCATGTAGAGGTTACTTTTTTTAGCTTTATGAAAGTTTGGGACTGTAAAAAGTGGTCTTATTTTAGAGGTGGTCTCCATAGAGAAGTGGTCCTAATTGGAGCTTCTACTGTACATAGACTTGATACATATGTTTATGTTCTTTGTACATGTGTGGCCATGTATATCGTGTGGTTTATACTAGTATATGTAAAACTATTCATATTTCTTGTTGCATAAGAATATTATAACTTGCCTTGTAAATAATTGCAAATGCTCTTGAGGTTGGTTGGCACATATTCACACATTCTGAGATTGTGCTTGGCTCGAGTGGTTGCTTGGAGATGCTTGCAAGATTTATTGACGTATATTCAAAGCAACCCATGTATCGTTCGTCTTGCGGGAAAAAGAAACATCAACAAAATTTCGAGCATAGGTAATTTTATTTTCAAATGAGCCAAATACCCAACATAGTTTGTGCTTTTATGGAATGAAGTTTTATCAGTCATAATTACGACCCACACACCAACGATACCAAATTGCATAAGTTTATGTCTGTGCCAAGTGTGAAAATACCTCCAGATATTATCTTCAAAACCTATCTATTAAACCTTTGTATATAAGCAGTAAGCACGATTTTGCCAAGGTGATGTATTTATTTGGGCAACTGTTGCCTCCCATTCCTCATGCATTAGTCGCTGATTTTTTTTATCACACTACGGTATGTTTTTTCAAATATTTTCTTTTAGCAATGCAATGACTATATAGAGGACATTTTCTTTAGCGGGGGTAAGGGGGGGGGGGGGTCACTCAACTTTTTAAAATGTTGATGGGGGTTGGTTAACGTTTTCTTCAAGCCCCCAAAAATGGACGACCCCCCCGGTATCATTATTTATGGTCGTTCCCTTAGTAATAAAGAGTAACTACATTGTGTATTGAAAGTGCTCTCAGAGTACAGCTAGACTAACACGGTATGGACACGACCCTAAAATATACATGTCACTAAGTGTTTAGTAAATTATCTGAAAGAACATATCATAGAAAATACATGTACATGTACATACATGTACACTAATTCAGTCTAATGATATTTTACCAGTACATACCCGTGTCATCAATACCATATCCAGCCTGTATGAAAAATAACAGAAAAATCGCCTTCCCCGTATACATAATTATTATTTTAGTATTTAAAACACCACTACTTTAACAAAATTCATTTATTGCGAGAATAAACAAACTGTGTATTTATTCTGGTTACATTTTCATGATATATATCTTAGGCATGAATAATTTGCAATCAATTTACACACATCTACTTCCTTGTTCAGGTTTGTGTGAATGAATATGCAATGACTGGAACGGATCAAAGCCACCGATGGGCCACCACGTGCGTAAATCACCGCCCGATCTGTCAGCAATGGCTCAACAATTAGGTGCTCCCTGGGTTCTGACTGGCACGAATATATTGAAATGTGGTCCTCACACGAGTCTCTAGGTGCGACATAACCTGAAATATTATGAATCACTACCAGCTATTGACAGCTACAGAAATTTACATTGCACAGTACTACTTGAGAAAAGCTACCAGCAGAGGTGGTTTAACTGTGTTACCATCTGCAAGAGTGTTTTGATGAAATTAACGTATGTTGTATTTTCGTCGAACATTCCTTACCCAGTGGGCATAAATCTATTTTCATCCCCCTCCCCCACCACGTTAGATCTATTTTCATCCCCCTCCCCCACCACGTTAGACGAAGCGCATGAGCTCAGAAAGAATGATGCCCCACGAAGACTGCAAGCTGTTCTGACTGTTCTGGTGCGTGCAGCAAACTAGGCCCATTCAGACACTGATCCGGGTCTAAGACTAATCCACAGATATTGGGATACTACAAAACAACAGAGTCCATTGTCATATATCAGGGGTCCAATCTTTCGCTGTGTAGATGGACAGGAGTCAGATATCCGTGTTTTGCTGAAACATATATCCAATATATACACCTCATTCTAGTATGTTGAAGCTTATTCAACATCAAACGTCGTAATTGCATTGAAAATTCATCTACTTTATGTGCTTAGTATAATAATCTCCAAGTATGAACACCTTTATAATAAGACCATTTCTTCCTGTCACAAACCTACATAACCGGAGAGTAAAAATGAAGTTCTATGATAAAGAGACCACCTCTCCACAGAGACCACATGGGAGAAGTTATTGACGTGTACATTTGTCAGGACAGTCAGCTGATTTACGCAACAGTGATGTTTGCATTATAACATATAGAGTCAAAAGGACCTCGCTATTCAGCCATCTGAGCTTGCAAAGACAAAACTCTTATTAAGTTATTATTAAGTTATTCTCTTAGATTAAGTGTGACCCTTAACACTCTCACAAAACACACAACGCTATAGTGTTTGTCATTTATTCCATTATTCAGGACTGCAAGAATTTGGGGAAATAAAAAACTGAAATTTATACAGCACTAAAATTGCATAAATGGTGGTTTATTGTATTCATACCATTCTATTTTTTGTTGAGGCAGTCAAGTGTACCTGGGGGTTGTTTTTTCTCAAACTAATTTTCATTGGTTAAATGGACATAAATGGTCCCCCTCCCCACCCTTGTGGTGACGATGAGCTCAGAAATTTGTAAAAAGAGACGAAGGGCTGGACTTTTCATTTTTGACTGTTTTGCTGTTCAAAAAAGTTTTTTTTGCTATTAGGCAGTCAAAGATCACATAATGTAGGGACAGAATATGGGGAAGGTTTTTTGTGGAGCTCCATTCTTATCTGAACTATTTCTGTGGGACCATTTGTCAACCAGAGATCTGCCTTTTTTCTATGATTTTTGCCTTTCTTCTCTGAAACATTGGTTGATCTCAATGACTCCCAATTTAGCTGAATGTTAGGACAGAAGGTGTATTCATCTTGAACTATGTACATTGAAAATTCATCTATTCCAATTCTTATACCTTCTTGTAAATCCTTGGGGACGGACCTTTCATTTGTCTCTCATGGCAGTTATAGCATTTGATTAATATGCCTAAAACTAAGGTATCCATGAAACTAGAATTAATGCATTTAACTGAACTATTGTTCATGATATGGCTTCTTAGTTAAATTGTAAAACTGTGGTATACCTAAAACACCAACGGTAATCAGAACATTTGATGTTGTGATCTTATATGCTGTGCCTTATATTGTTTTTTATTTGTTATTTTGGTTTCTAAATTTTAATTTTGAATTGTATATATTTTCCTGAAGAGGACACTATTGTGTTGAAACGTTTTAATAAAACATTGTGAAATTTAAATGATATTCCAAACAAATACAGAATCTTGGAAAAAAAACAACTATGAGACCATCAAAATTAAAAAACAATGCATATAATGTTTGTCATTTATTCCATTATCCAGGACTGCAAGACGATTTTGGAAATCCCAACTGACACTTACAATTCAATACAGAGCATTTATCAGGACAGTCACTTGATTTACACAACAGTGGTGTTTGCATTATGAACTTTTACACACATTTACATTTACAGAATACAGCATATAAACATGATATAATTGTGTATAATATAAAAAGTTTAGATATACATTTACTTCAACATACGTAAGTGTTTATAATGGTGCATGCATATATATATATGGTAGAAACTCTTTTTTTTAAAAACAACCCAAGTTTCTAGCCATCTTTTCAGTGGTCCATTTACATTTGATGATCAAAAAGCCAATCAAAAATCACATAATGTTATAGTATGGTGCAGCTTTTTGTGGAGTGATGTTCAGCTTGTCTCTGATGTCAACCAGTGACGGCCTGTTATGTTCTACTCTCAGCATGCAGATCTCAATGACGCCCAATCTGAATGTCAAAAGAATAATATGAATCACTTGTAGATCAAATCGTTCAGAGAAAGGTGGAGGGAGTGATGTGTGCTCCTCTTACGCGCCTTTAGAGGCCTTTCGATCTTCTTATGAGATCTATGAGATCTATGAGGTTCTATCAATTACAACGTTACTTTTGATTTAGATGGAAAACTCCAATTTAACAGTGGCTACAATGTCCCAACTGATTCAGTGTCACATTCATGATTGTCTGACCATAGCATAATCTAAAATGTAACTGACATGTCCTTAGGGATGTACTCGGCTGTTTTCAATGAGCCTCCATCCATAATGTGCTCAGCCACTGAAGCATCACTCATTTTGCAGTATGGTTTTTCGCCTAAGAGTAAGAAACAAGGAAACAACTGTAAGTCGCTATATATATATACCTACATCGTAATTATGACTTGGAGAAACATAATTGAGTTTTAGAAAAAAAAATGTTAGGTTTATAGTTTGAAATGATATTGGGTGTTTTGGCATATGCTGTGAAAATTACATTCATTTTCTAATTTGAAAATATCAAGTTTGGTTCATCAAATACAACCCACACTACTATGTGGTAGATCCAGGATTGTCCGGAACTGTATACCAAACTATCATGGAACATATGTGCTTCACAACAGTCACGTGGCCCCCTGATCCGGGAAATGATCAAAATGTGTCCCCCAAGCTCTACTCGCAGGGTCACAGTAAAAAATGAACCAGTATTATATTTAATAAGTAACAATCACCTTGAGTGAATATCTCAAATAGTACTGTTCCCAAAGACCAGAAGTCTGAGTGAGTACTGTGCTCTCCTGTCTCCAGTACTTCAGGTGCAAGCCAACGGTTGTCTTTGGTGTACTAAAACAACAAGTCCATATTGTCCATTACCGCAATTAATTTCCCAATCCCGACTAATGATTATCAAACGGAACTTTTAAATTTGCTGAGTAAACAAATTTAACTAATTAAAGTTAATTTTTTAACAATTAGATCAATCATAACACCAATCTTTCACCAACGCAACTCTGCATCTGAGGATCATGAAAATCAGAAACATTCAGCATGTTCAAACAAAACATCTTTGACCTCTGACAAGTGCAATGCAAAAAAAAAAAAAGAAAATTCAGCATGGAAACAAAACATCTTTGATGTGACAATTACAACCAGTAGAATAGAATTTTTAAACAGGAATTTTCTTATCGATTATAGAACCAGTAGAATAGGCCGGATGACAGCTTCTTCAGGCCGAATGACAGTCCTTCGTTTGTCACCTCACCGCCATGGCGGCAGCGATCACATGACAGCAGTGACAGAAAAACGGGGGGCAGGTCGTAGCTGGTATGGCAATTCATTTCAGGGCACCGTATGCGGATCTCCACAGCTTCCCTGATCTTTCTACGTAACTCTAGTTCTTAACGTGCCACAATCTTAAAGTCTTTGGGGCTGATGGTGTGGCCCGTGTCTCGAATGTGATCTCCTACAGCGGTGGGCACTCTCCTAGGGTTCAGGTGCTCTTTGATGCGAGTGTTTAATGTCCGTCTGGTCTCATCAACATAGGTGTACCTACACTGGGGGCACGTAGAAAGATCAGGGAAGCTGTGGAGATCCGCGTACGGCGCCCTGAAATGAATCGCGATATCGACTATGACCTGCGCCCCGTTTTCCTGTCAGGCAGTCATGTCACAAACTAAGGACAGTCATTCGGCCTGAAGAAGCTATTGCAATAAGAGCAAAAGCCTCACCAACAGTGAGTTCTTCTGGTTCCTAAAGGCATCTTAAAATTCTTGTTTATATCATGAATGAAGGAACCCAAGATGAGAGAAGTGTTCATTCTTTGAGGAATGTAATATGTTTTTGGAAATAAGAAAGTCTTAAGACTAGTGTTAACCTAAAATTTGCTTTACCACGTAAAATCAGCCATATGATAACGATGGCAAATACAATCATTGGCAGAGCCAGGTGT
This sequence comes from Streblospio benedicti, assembly GCA_019095985.1. Lineage (NCBI taxonomy): Eukaryota > Metazoa > Annelida > Polychaeta > Spionida > Spionidae > Streblospio > Streblospio benedicti. The sequence continues at coordinate 39,381,988 of CM032665.1, forward strand.
TGAAGAAAAGCTGCCAGCTGCATATTTCATTATTTGTGTCTGCACGAAAGTTCACGTGATGCCCTACCCCCGCTGGTTCTGCTGATGGCAACTATAAAACACACCTTGGTGTTGATGCAGTACTGATGTCGTGCTGTCACGTCCTTTATGAAGCCGAATCCCGTGAGCTTGGGGGTGAGTTGCTCAAACAGCAGAACGTGGGAGGCGTTGAGGCAGTACATCACCATGGTGTTCTGAAGCACAATTCAATATGAATATGTAGCAAAATGTCCAGGATTTTGTGGAGTGTGTGCACCTCAAAATCCAGCAGTTTCCGAACTTGGAAAAAATTAAAATTTAGGTTTGAAGGGTGGTCTTTGACCACCTGCACCTAGCCCTTTATCTGCCACTGTATAAGCAGGTCCTTCAACAATGAGTAAAGGGCAGCCACCCAACCAAAATGTATCATAAAATGTATGACAACTGCTGGCTTTCTTTGCACAGTATTAATGTCACCCACGAAATAAGTTTAAAATCTAAAGCCCCACTAATATGTACATAAATTCATCATAAGTGAGTCAGTGAACCCATATTTTCAAGCCCCTGTCGACCCCAAGTAAATTTGAAATTTTCTGCCTCTGCCTCCAGCTATCAGCAACTTTTTAAACTCCCCAGGGTGATGAGAAATAGCAGTAGTCCTCTCACCTGCTGACAGTGGAGGTGGCTCAGTCCTTTGATGATGCCGTCGACAAAGTAGAGGCGGTCGTCCCGAGAGAGGTGCACTCCGCCCTGCTCGGCTGTCCTCAGGTAGGTCAGGAGGTCGCCCTGTGACGCCAGCGTAGACAGCAGGAATACGGGATCTACGGGATGGCACATTTAATGGGATTGTAGTCCATGACTAGAAGAATGTAGACTCCAAAATGAGAAAAGTTTGCAAAAGTGTTACATATGACTTTTAAAAATCAAAACTTATCCCCAGCCCCATTGATAGTCAAGAATTTTGGTTCCCCACAGTTCAGATAACAGTTGATTCCAAAAAATAGCAAATCCGTAAAGAGTTAGCCATAGCCAGCACAGCAAATTACCATGACAGCAATACCACGGCTGAGATCTCCGCCAAAAAACATTTCGCATGGTCTATTAGTAAGATTTCTGTCCGTAACAATACAAACAAATAGACAAGCATTATTATTGATGGGGAAACTGAGGTTGTAGTTTATTGTGCCAACAATCTACCTCTCATGGTGATGTTGTAGCCCAAGTAAACGTTGATGTGGTTGTTGGGTGGTAGACGCCGTATTGCCTCCACTTGTTGGAGTAACATGAATTTACCAGATGATTTATTTTCTGAAATGAAGATCAAATAAAACATGTTGGTGACATTATAAGGTTCTGCCGTGAACAAAATGCATAAAAATCTGATGCAAAATAAAAGTTAACACCTTTTTTCTCTGCATTATGTTGAAAAGCAAAAATCAAGTTTTCACCCATACTATGGGCTTCTGCAGGATGTGATGTCATAAAAATATCAAAAGGAATCACCTGCACAGTCTTTCAGCTGGTGCCTCCCCTCTTAGGGGTCAGCACATTGTCCCACACTCTCAGTAGGTTGAAACGGTATCCATCTGTTGTGGGACAATGTGCTGAACCCTAAGAGGGGGATGCACTAGCTAAAAGACTGTACAGGAGATTCCCTGTGATGTTATTATGGCATCACATCCTGTGATGTTATTATGGCATCACATCCTGAAGAAGCTCATAGCATGGGTGAAAGCTTGATATTGGTTTTCAATAAATTATCCGGAGAAAGTAGGTGATAATTTGTTCTTTAGTATTTAAAACCAGGATAGATGAATCTACAGTGACGATGAATGATGCAAACATGATTTCAGTGTAAGTTTATTTTGAAACAATTTGGAAACACATTGCACATAATTAAGCAGCCCGTTGTAATGTTCCTAATATAAACGATAAATAATTAATTAACAAAAGCAACTAAGATCCAAAATTTTAATGGATTTTGCTGTTATGTCGTCATATTTGATATTGAACGTACAAAAGTGTAAAAACTGAAGGCTCAATCGCTTACCATTCTAGTTTAGATATGATCAATTATCATACATGAAAATACAGTGTTGTCACCCTTATTGTAAACCAATTAGCATCCTTTTAGTGTATAAAAGATTGATCCAAGTCAACTCATGCATTATGAGGTAATATTTATTACTATTGTTATGGTTACTGCTACTGCTGTGCGCCATAGCTTTTTATGTATTAGATAATGCATGAAGTTGAGGTGGATATTAAAACCTAAGAAGCTGCAGACACTGTTTGACCCAGATGTCTCGAACCAAGGCACAGCCGAGGTGAGGGACATCTGGGTCAGAGAGTGTCTAAAGGTTCTTAGATTTTGATATCCACCGAAATTGAATTGCATTATCTCACTTAATGCTTGGCTTGCATATTTATACTAGTCCTTACTACACCATTTCAATTACTGTTGCTAATATGCCATAAAGGTGCGAACACAAACACAACATCCAAAGCAAGCATATGCCTGCATTCAAGGCCGTGTTTTAGATCATGGATTCTAATGAAGATTGTATTTTTTTAATTTATTTATTTTATGTATTTATTTATTTGCCATATGTACAAAATATATTAATAATATAAAATTCAGGTAATTTACAATAATCATAAAAACAAACACATTTAAAATAACATATAAGTAGTAATATAAATGGCTGGGGAGGAAAGAAGTGGATTACTTTATGAATATAAAATTATAATAGCATTTGCTTCACAAAATGATTAAAACAGTGGTAGAAACAACAAGTCACAGTAGGCCTATGACTTGTGTAAAATACAAACTGAAGAACGTGACATTTTGATTAATTATAAATTATATTTTCCTATACAGTAATGTAACAAAAATCGTTTTGTGTAGTCTCCAGTGCGCGAGAATTGTAGCATTCTCGCGTAGTATAAAATTAGTTATAGAAGTTGCACTGGACTAGGTATAGCTTTCCCCGTTACACACACCTTGTTAATTATTGTTGTCCTTTATTATGGCCACAGTAGGATTAGGGACCCAGTACTCCCTGGTACTGGTTTTTGAGCCGATTGGCGGCAGTTTTCCTTTAGCGCTCGTCGCAAGCGGTAGGGCTGGCAACCTATTCTCGAGCTCGGGAATAGGCCCTCTTTACTCAATTCTACGGAGGTTAACCCGATGGGTGCCTCTCTCAACGTGGTCCTGGCTCCGTGTTGTACTGCGTAGGGGATGCCTGAAACAGTGCGTGTCAGCACCGGTGCGAAGTCCTTCCCGTGAGAAGGCCCTTCGTGAAACCCGGGGTGTCACCAGCTACTCTGCATCTGCTTGAGCGGACTTGTTGGCTAGACAGCTGTGCACGGTAGAAAAGCCTAATACACAACGAGAAGCGTACGAGGGTTCTGATCGAGTACGTGCGTCCGCTCGGGTATAAGACCCGTAGGAGTGGTTCGTAGACGGCTTGTACACAGCACCGGGGACACGAGGTAGATCTCTATAGGGCTGTTGGTCTGGAGATCCCGTGCCTCCCGGCCCACAGATTTCGAAGGTCGTTCAGGCAAGCTTTTCCACAGCGCTCCTGAGGTGACCACCCGTCAAGACCAGCAGATACAGAACTTACTTTGTTTACAGTTATCCTTAAATAGTTTTATATAAGTGAAATAAGTTTTAGCTATTTTAACATCAGTAGGTAATGTTTTCCATAAATTAGCACTAGCATATTGAAAAGTACTTTGAGAATAATTAGTTTTAATTTTACATAAAACTCTGAAATCACTTTTGTTTCGTGTATTATAAGAATGAACATCAGTACCTTTATATAGGTTTGTCCAAGATAGATTTGGCAAATCCCTTATTGCTATTTTAAATACAGTAGAACAGATCTTGAATTTATAAATATCTTCAAATTTTAGAATTCCATGCTTCTTGAATAATGGAGATGTATGTTCTCTCCTTCTTATTTCACAAATCATTCTTATTATTTTCTTCTGCAGTACAATCACTTTGTTTAAGATATTAACATTAGCTGTTCCCCAGACTACAATACCATACTGAATATAAGAATATACAAATGAATAATACAATTGAATTAAAGAGTTTGTGTCCATTACCTTCCTAGCTTTTGCTATTAGATAAAAACTTTTACTACTTTTATTGCAGACATGATCTATTTGATATTTCCAAGATAATGTATTGTCAACAATGATACCAAGAAATTTAATTTTAAATACCTCATTGATAAGAGTTCCATTAATACAAATATCCATAGAGTTGGGAATATATTTTTTTGTTTACTGTGAAATACAATATAATTTGTTTTCTTTACATTAGAGAGAGTCTGTTTGCACAAAACCAGATATATAGCTTCTTTAGTTCCTCGTTTACAATATTATTGAGATCTTTCAAGTCAGTACCTTTTATAAAAATATTAGTGTCGTCAACAAAGAGCAAGTAAAACATCTTATCCGAGACATTATTTAAATCATTAATGTACAGAATAGATAAAATTGGTCCAAGAATTGACCCTTGTGGCACACCACATGTTACCGTTTTTGGAGATGACAGATCATTATTAAAAAGTGTGTATTTCCATGCAAACATACATGAGTAATTAATTAAAAACATACTGGCCACTCTAGTGATGCTGTTCGTGCAAACGTTACATTTAACAAGTAGTTTCATAATAAACTTATGTGTTTGGACTAATGCACAAGCCATTGATGGTTGTTATTTGCACATTGTATTTGGTAAAGATGAAAGTTCTCATTGATGTTTAATTGTTATAGAGTAGCTATCATATATCTTCATAAATTATAAGTTACAGATGCATGGCGACAAACTTTAATCCATATGGTTCAAGTACTGTCCCATTTTAGGATCTGTTCATGTTGAATATGGTGTGGTGCTTGCATATATTATGATGTACATGTACATTTGCATAAACACACATATTTTCTGTCATTGCTAGTAGATGGGTATATATACAACCTGAAAAGGTGAACCACAGCAGACAATAGAAAAACACCACCACCATGCATTAAATTTGCATGTCAAGCAGTACGGGTGATCGCGACTTGTAGGGCTGGCACAATACAGGCAATAATGTCCGTCATTGGTGAATAGAAAGGCTCTGTAAAATGGCATGTTGGTGACTAGAAGGAACCGACGTCTCATCAAATATGCTCAGTGGACAATCGTACACTCTTCCATTCATGTACCTGCATTGTCGTGCTGGTATCATGTAGGATAAGCAACAGCTTTGCATGTCTAGATGATAGGAAAATGTGCATCCCATCTTGTTTGTATCGAACAATAATAATTTTGTGTTCAATAAACAATTTTTACGATGAATTCTACTCTCACTATTCTGCCAAGCAAGCTCCTACCACTGTATCGACATAGCTGAAGAGACATCTTCCATTTGACCATATCAAGTGGCCCTGACGGGACTCGAACTCACGACCACAATGATACCACCATCCCAAGCAGCGGGCTGTTAAAAGGTTACATGGACAAACCGTTGTCTCTGTAACCCCCAGCGTACATACTTGGTCAGTTATCATCTTAACCCAGAGGTCGTGGGTTTGAATCCCACCTGAGGACGGACATTTTTGGGAGGTCTAATGTTCCAGCCGTGTTAAGGTCTGTGATTCTATGAACAACTGTATATATATTTTTTCCCAAGTTTGCTTGTGAATTCAATTCTACTCTCACCGTTCTGCCAAGTAAGCTTCTACCACTGTATTGACATAGCTGAAGATACATCTTTCGATTGACTATATCAGTTTGGGGTTGCCTTTAAAGAGTTTGGCTGCATACACGTATATATCTTGAGGTACATTACATATGTACCAGCATGGGTGGTGCCGAGCTCACACAGACAGACAACTATTTATAGTACAATTACATATGGATCACGCACATAGGCGCGTATGTTTATATAATCATTAATATGGTGCGGCTTTTTTTCAACTTACTCTATATATCTCCCAAAATCTAAAATGCATTTTAAAAATATAAGCTCTTATTTAGCCTAACTCGCCTCGAAACACTATCGCCGCCGTCTCTGAGCCACACGACTCGCTGGGGTCTCCAGGACATCGGGTCGCTGACTCGTCAAAACACGTGCCCGACTCAACTGGGGACACAGTTGGACCGTCCACGCGAATTCGTTTGCGGAATTCGTTTACACAATAACATGCCTTCTGACAGGAGACAAAACAATGAAGTACAATATAAATGATGTATTGGCAATTGGAATATTGTTTGGTTTCCCGCGTCATATTTCAAAACTGACTTGAGTTTTTATTAATGGGCGAAACGACATACTTGTACAGTAGAACTTCTCTAATAGGACCACCTTTGTGACCAGTGTTAGGTGGTCTCAATAGAGAGGTGGTCTCCATGTAGAGGTTCCTTTTGGTAGCATTATGAAAGTTTGGGACTGTGAAAAGTGGTCTTATTGTAAAGGTGGTCTCCATAGAGAAGTGGTCTTCATTGGAGGTTCTACTGTACATAGACTTGATACATATGTTTATGTTATTTGTACATGTGTGGCCATGTATATCGTGTGGTTTATACTAATATATGTGAAACTATTCATATTTTTTGTTGCAGCAGAATATTATAACTTACATTGTAAATAATTACAAATGCTGCGGAGGTTGGTTGGCACATATTCATACAATCTGAGATTGTGCGCGGCTCGCTTGGTTGGTTGGATCTCGAGAAGAGATTTAATGACGTCTGTTCAAAGCAACCCATGAATCGGTCGTCTTGCGTGAAAAAGAAACATCAACAAAATTTCGAGCATAGGTTATTTTATTTTTTAAATGATGCTTTTATGGAATGTTTTATCGTGTTCAAGATACCAAATTGTGTGAAAACACCTCAGATGACCTTTGTATCTGTGCACGTGCTGTATTTATTTTTGTTCAAGTGTGTGATCTGTGCACGTGCTGTATTTATTTTTCTTGTCAAAGCCGCGACAACTGATATGCATGGTGTGGCAATTCACCTCTAATCAGAAATTCTACTTTTCATACACACTTGTTGATTAGTTCATGTCAGGTCTCTATATTATATGCATTTGTTGCATAACAAACAAAATGATCTTTTTTTGAAGCTTCTACGCCTATTAATAAAGAAATTATAACTTAAACTTTTAATTCAATTCTATCTGCTGAAGATTCAGTCTTGCTAATGATTTTTTTATTGAAACCAGATGTCCGGTTGATTTTTAAAAGTTGCATTAGAACTATGAAATACAATCTTCTGTTTGATGCATATTGTTTATGGTCATTCCACGATAAAAATGACCTTTTAATGGAGATTGTGCTATATATATTAAGAAAGTTAGAACAAAATTCATACTATCAAATTTTAAAATTTCATGATCATATGCATGTATCACAACATTCAACCTAGACTAGATACTACAAGCTACAGGGTACGGTATTTTAGTTTATGAATGAACACTAGTTTAATTTTTGTAAGATATTTGATGGCATTTGTTATAGGAACCAATCATGTAACATGTTTAATAGAACCTCTCTATTACTCTATTACGACCACTTGTAAGACCGACTGAAAATGGTTTCAATGGATAAGTGGTCTTTATATGGAGGTTCCCATAGGAATCATTTTGAAGGATTGGGACCGAGAAAGGTGGTCTTATTATAGAGGTGGTCTTAATTGTACACTGTAGGTTCTACTAAATTTATTACCGTTTACAACCATCCAAACAGCCATTGGATTTTAGGTGAAACATTGTCAGCGTATGCACCTACATTTTCTGTAGAAGTATACAAACATCTGATTTTAAAATGTGAGCTCCATATCAGTAATAGATTTTCAGAAACTATATCACTTTACAACTGTTCATAACATATAACTTGTTACTGTAGGACAGATAACATTGATATATACAACTTTTCCCATGCAAACTCATCAAAGTATTGTTTATGGATGGATAATAATGTTGGAATAATATCTTCACCTATGGTAGTTACTGGCAAATATTTGATTACAGGGTTTTCATTATCATTGGTTATTTTTGGATATATTGTTATTCGTAACTTTTTTCATACTAGTCACCCGGAACATGATTTGCTTTTAGTTAAGATGTCATCAAAAAGAATATATTCTTTATCGTTGATTATTGCACAGTTTATTAAAAGAATGATAAAACAGTTTTTAAGTTCTTACTGAGTATGTTATTCAAAATAGTCTGAGAATCACAAGAACACAAAGTTAAGTTAGTTGAAAAAAGCTTTGTATAAACATGTACAAGGCCCTGATGACCACAAGGCCCATAAACCATGGCAGGATGAATCCTGCTGTCAACACACACGTGCACACACTGGGTAAAATGGTGGTGGGCAAAATAAACGGTCCGGTTATGTGCTACACTGTACAGCTTCATACACAGGGCCAGTGTTGACGTAGGCTACTTCTTCGTTTCTATTTGAAGTGTTCCTCCTTCTCCTTCTGAAACTAAATCATACATATGAAACCCTGTAAAACAGTGGAAGACAAGACATTGTTAAAACGAGAATAGAGTAGTTTTCTTAATGAAATTGGTAATATTAGTTGAGGCTTTAACTACAACATGATTATTCCCTCTTTACTGTTGCTTAGTGATTTCTTAGCGAAGAGGTGGATAATTTTTAAATTAATTTGAAGGGAAGGCATGGGATGGGAGTGGGGTGGAGAGGGGAAGAAGGTTAAATAATTTCATTTTATATCCCCTTTCCCCGGAAGTTGCATAAGGTTCAGTTTTTAAACTTGTCTTAACCAAACGGATTTACCTGACAAGCACTATGACAATGACCACCGACACTATGATGACAATAGCAGGGACGGCCACAGCCACGATGAGGCCAACTGGTGCACCGTGCTTTGCTGGTGCATCTGAATCACGATATGGAATAAACAATGAATAAAATAATCTGGAAACTAATATAGACTATAGGCAGATCCGGGGGGGCACCAAAAGAGACATACTTCATTTTCATAGTTTTTTTACGCCATCGATCATGTGTACGAAACCCATGAAATCCCTGAAGTACGCCCCCCATTTTCTAAAAACATGGATCTGCCATTGGGGACAACTCGCAATTAGGGACACATTTTCATTCTCCCGTTTGCTATATATTGCAACTGAAAATAGGTTCCCAATGCACACACCTTTATGGTTCGTAGGCCTAAACTATTTATGTACTCACACTGGTGTCCCTCGTAGCTAGCAAAGTTTCTTAAGGTTTTTGAAAAAGTAGAAAAGTGTGAAAAGTACATAACACTTTTCAGCCAATTTGGCAAAGGTGCAGAATTGCAAGAAGAATCAAATTTTATTGAAGGTCTGGAAGAATTTGTATGTGACATCTATGGCAAACACAAGCTTTCAAAAGTTGCTGAGGCACGTTATGCTATATTTCGGCAGAAATATGCATGATCAAAGCAATAAATTCCTCTGGAAAAACTCAACGGTGCAGATTCAAGTGTGATGCCACCTTCTCTTCATGTACTCATACAGAAAGCTAGAAGAACAACCCTTGTGACACGTTTATGGACAAATGCCAATCTTCAAGATCCACTGTTTGATGTTGACCCCCTTACATCTGAATGGAATTTAGATAGTGGAGATAACACTCTCTTGTGGTACAATGGTCCTCAAATGCCACAAGATGTGGCCATGAACATGTATAGAATTCAAAAAGACGATGAAGAGTTTGGGCTCTGCCATTATGAATCTGATGATGATTCAGATATTTCATCTGATGACAAATAGAAAGTAATGGACGTCGCAATGTGATGTAATAATGTAATGTATATGCAGACATTTATGAAATAACACCAGTATGTTTTTAACATGTTGGATATAATTTTAATTGACAAACATTTCCATTTACATCCATAAATTTAGTATATTAATGTTTTACATATCAATGTATGTGACTCATGAGCTAAGAAAGCGACTTTAGCAAATTTGGTAGCCATCTTGGAAGCCATATTGAATAACTCAGTAGTTTGACTTCTTATGATAGAAATAATGTTAAAATCGAATTCAGTGACATTAAAACGTATAGTTTGATATGTTATGAGCATATATAATGTTTTGTATAAGCAGCTACATAGGTACCATGAATTTTTCAGAAATTAACGGTATATTGGAGCGTTTTTTATTGTCACCATAGCAATAGCTTATGAAGTAAATAATATTTTTTCTTACTCTGTTGCTTGCATACACTGTTCAAGGATCATAATAGTAATTAAAAACTTAAAATTCACAATAAATTGCAATGCTAGTGAAAAAGATCTTGGCCCGAGAGTGTAAAAAATGATATATTTTTGCAAATTATGCTAATTACATTATGCTAATGAGTATAATTTGCATATTAGTGACATAGATTGATAGCATAGGCTTTTACCTTTAAAATGAGGTATCATTTATATATGCACAGTTAAAACTCATAATTTTACAATAGGTTTTATTTCCTTAATATGTCACACTAATTTACAACGGTTACCATGGAAATGATATATTTTTGAAAATTATGCTAATTACATTATGCTAATGAGTATAATTTGCATATTATGGATATAGATTGATAGCATAGGCTTTTACCTTTAAAATGAGGTATCATTTATATATGTACAGTTAAAACTCATAATTTTACAATAGGTTTTATTTCCTTAATATGTCACACTAATTTACAACGGTTACCATGGAAACAGTGAGATATCTCGTGAACGGCCCGTTGGAAGGCCACAAGACAAGCAGGGATAAATTCCTCAGAAAATTCTACATAAGAAACTATAAACAAGACAAATGCACTCAAAAACACAAATAAAAGTCCCTAGCTCTTGATCTATTCACTTCCCTGGACGTATTTGAAATGAAGGTGTGTTTTGAAAATGAACCTCTTTTATCACAACCATTCCACACCCATCATCACTAACGTACCTGACACTTTAGCTGTGGTGGGGTCATACATCTTGAGTGTGGTGGTTGGCTGGGTAGTGGTTGATGGACAGAGGAAGTCACAGAATTTAGATATTTGGAAACTATCCCGGCTGGCACGCCAAGCATTAACCCGAGTACTGTTCACAGCCAGAGTCTGTACACTTCCTGGTAATTGAAAACACGGTTAAATTAGTGATATTTGGTAGTGTGCACTTATAGCTACCTAACTATTTGTACGTTTACTTGATAACTGTTTTACTCTGTGAGTTCGTGTTAGGCCTGTTCATAGCTAACATTCTTTCTTAAGTGTCATTTCAAACATTCTCACGTTTAAAATGTTTAAAATCAAATACCGGTACTGTTATGATACGTTATGTGCCATGTTACGTAACACAGCATCGGTAAACCGTTTGCTGCTTATAACTGAAAAGCTATTTAATTATCTCGCTCGTAACAACACTATAGAGCGAAGAATTCTTGGGCCCTTGCTGAACAATGTGTACAACCTACTCATTTATTCATCTTGTATACACCCTTAAAGACATCTAATGTAACACTGAGACTGAGCGAGAACAATAGCTACAAACTCCAGAACTCAGGTTATAAAAGCAATCAACAATCTTATATACAGAACAACATCTAAGTAACAAACTGAGCGAGAACAATAGCTACAAACTCCAGAACTCAGGTTATAAAACCTAATCACATCCACTCATCTTATATACACCCTTAAATACATCTAACGTAACACTGAGACTGAGCGAGAACAATAGCTACAAACTCCAGAACTCAGGTTATAAAACCTAATCACATCCACTCATCTTATATACACCCTTAAATACATCTAACGTAACAACTAATTCTACACATTAGTACCTAAAGAATTTACATTACATTCAGTACCAGTACAGTCTTCATGCCGCAATGAATGGTCGCTAAAGTGGTGACGCTACATAAAAATCACAACGTCTGGTCGTTAATATCACCGTCTGGTCGGTGATATTTACGCTGCCCTCCACATTGAGAAAGTGGTGACGCTACATAAAAATCATAACGCAATCACCGTCTGGTCGTTAATATCACCGTCTGGTCGTTGATATTTACGCTGCCCTCCACATTGAGGGCACAACGCACCCACTGCCCTCAACATTGATATCGCTATGAAAACGAGGCGGGGTAAGATCTTGGATACTGTTGGATAATAGGGGTAATGTTGTTTCTTCAAAATTTCACTTACTTAAATGTCTTTTCCTAGCTGCTCAAATGATGTAACACTCCATGTTTCACGTTATTATTTATAGTTTATGCTGTTGCATACTTTTACTTTCCGTTTATGTTTAGATCTTTTGTTATATCGTTGTATTTAATGTTTTTACACTTATTTTTTTTATATCTGTGGGTATTGTTAAGAGTTAGGCGCCATCTGTAGGTGACCTGGGGAGACACAATTAACCCGACCCAGTTTTGTGATATATAAGTCCGGTTGCATTGTGGTTGGGCAGATTTTGTTTTGATGACTGCTACTGATAGAAAGTTGTGAAAGTGTTTTATTATTTCTCCTGTAGTTTTTAAGTGAAATGGTTTGTAATAAAGACCTGGATTAAATTCTTCTTTTTATATTAAAAATAAATAAACCATTATAAAAATCGCTACAGTACTAAGTCTGGTTTGTGTGCATGTTTCTACACATATCATTTAAATTACCCTCCAAATGACGGGTTGTTTAACCTTATTGCATAGTGTATACTCTTCATACATCTCATTGACATATATGTATTCATCTATATGTGAGAGAGTATGTAGAAAATGCATGTATCTCATGTTTTTATGAATGTATCAGAAATTGTAATTTGTCGATGAGAAAAAAGCATTATAAAAATTCACACTGCAGTGTGATTATCGCACACATTAGCTTTAAAGTTGTTCAAGTATTAATGTTTGGAGAAATGAGTACCCTTTGCTACGAGGACCACCGCATTCGTAGTCACACTTGGCTCCTAGCTGGCCGGGTTTGCAGCCATCACAGTGAGAGGCATTGAAACAGCCATTGGGCCCACAGTTACCGAGACACTTCTGTTCACAAGATGCGCCGTGGTATCCAGGCTCACATTCTATGCAAACACCAGTGGACTGATCACACTCATCATCTTTGCAGTTTCCTGGACAGTTTGAGGTACAGCTTATGCCAAAATATCCTGGTTCACATCCTATGCATATACCATCTTGTTGCCCACATTTTCTATCTTTACAGTTTTGTGGACAAGATGATGAGCACTTCACACCGTGATAACCAGCTGCACATGCAGGACAATTTCCTGGTTCTCTGTCACAAGTTGCCGGACATGTATTTGTACACTGATTACCATAGTAACCATCCTTGCATCCATCTGTACATTCACCATACTTGATACTGCATTTTTGGCCAACGCAGTTTATACCGCATGCATTTTCACACTGTGGCCCCCATTCCCCTTCAGAACATTTGGTACAATGTCCAGTTGTAATATCACATTCAGAATATTGACAGTTGGTACTGCAAGCTTTCTCACATTGATTCCCCCATTTTGCATCAGGACAGCTTATGCATTTTCCACTCCTAGCATCACATTCACTATTCAGGCAGTCAGGATTGCAGTTTTTCTCACAGATGCTGCCCCATTTTCCCGTAGCACACTGTAGACAGGTGCCATAGATATGGTCACAGAGCTGATCAATACAGTTGTTGTTACATGCGAACTCACATTTGGGCCCGTACTTTCCTGGGAAGCAACCTGGAAATGATTAATCTATATTAATTAAATTGTACAAAAGACAGAATATATTTCGTGTTTATACAACGCATCCTCAGCTAATAATGAAACATTAATGAAACATTAATGTACACTATGGTACAATAACATAGAAAGTATGCGAAAAGTACATAGTAATCCATTGTAGGTTAATCCTTTAATACAAAAGTCTATAAGAGCCATATTAAGTGGTCAATTAAATGACAACAACTTAATTGTCAGCTCCCTCCCTCTGTATTCATCACGGGTATTCAAGGCTGGTCTGAGTTCACGTATGTGGAGTGCCTCCAATGTCAGCAAAAAACTTTCTCCTCTGGATGTTTGCTGGAGAATGTCAATGTCTTCTTTTGAAATTGATGTTTGGCATTTTTCTATATGTTCCTCAAAGGTTTTGGTCTTATCATGTGTTCTCTTAAGCGGGTCTGTAGATGTCCCCAGGCTTGTCCCACATAGCGCGCTGAACAACGCGGAAAGCTTTATGTATACCACCCCACTTTTTAACAATTTATGGACATGTTGTTTTGTTGAAGGAAGCACAGTTTTCAACTTCCTTAAAGTCATTACTACACTGCATGGTGGTTGGATCTCGAGAAGAGATTTATTGACGTCTGTTCAAAGCAACCCATGAATCGGTCGTCTTGCGTGAAAAAGAAACATCAACAAAATTTCGAGCATAGGTTATTTTATTTTTAAATGAGCCAAATACCCAACATAGTTTGTGCTTTTATGGAATGAAGTTTTATCAGTAATAATTACTACCCGCACACCAACGATACCAAATTGCCTTTATGCTTGTGCCAAGTATGAAAACACCTTCAGATGTTATCTTCAAAACATATCTAATAAACCTTTGTATATATGCAGTAAGCACGATTTTTCCACGGTGATGTATTTATTTGGGCAACTGTTGCCTCCCATTCCTCATTTGGTAATAAAGAGTAACTACATTGTGTATTGAAAGTGCTCTCAGAGTACAGCTAGACTAACACGATATGGACACGACCCTAAAATATACATGTCACTAAGTGTTTAGTAAATTATCTGAAAGAGCATATTATAGAAAATACAAGATACAAGTAACCATCTTCTTTGGGAGTGTCCATATGTTTAAAATACAGCTTACATGTACATGTACATACATTAGTTCAGTCTAATTATATTTTACCAATACATACTCGTGTCATAAATACCATATCCAGCCTGTATGAAAAATAACATAAAATCGCCTTTCTAGTATACATAATTATTATTTTAGTATTTAAACACCACTACTTTAACAAAATTCATTTATTGTGAGAACAAACAAACTGTGTACTTATTCCCGTTAGATTTTCATGATATATATATTAGGCATTAATAACGGCATTAATACACATATCTACTTCCTTGTTCAGGTTTGTGTGAATTAATGTGCAATGACTGGAACGGATCAAAGCCACCGATGGGCCACCACGTGCGTAAATTACTGCCAGATCTGTCAGCAATGGCTCAACAATTACATGCTCCCCGGGTTCTGACTGTCACGGATATATTGAAATGTGGTCCTCACACGAGTCGATATGTGCGACATAACCTGACGTATTATGAATCATCACCAGCCATTGACTACTATAGAAATTTGCTATAGCACAGTAATACTTGAGAAAAGCTACCAGCAGAGGTGGTTTAACTGTGTTACCATCTTCCCCACCACGGTTAACAGAAGCGCATGGGCTCAGAAAGAATGATGCCCCACGAAGACTGCAAGCTGTTCTGACTGTTCTGGTGCGTGAAGCAAACTAGGCCCATTCAGACACTGATCCGGGTCTAAGACTAATCCACAGATATTGGGATACTACAAAACAACAGAGTCCATTGTCATATATCAGGGGTCCAATCTTTCGCTGTGTAGATGGACAGGAGTCAGATATCCGTGTTTTGCTGAAACATTTATCCAATATATACACCTATTTCTAGTATGTTGAAGCTTATTCAACATCAAACGTGGTAATTACATTGAAAGTTCATCTACTTTATGTGCTTAGTATAATAACCTCCAAGTATGAACACCTTTATAATAAGACCATTTCTTCCTGTCACAAACCTACATAACCGGAGAGTAAAAATGAAGTTCTATAATAAAGAGACCACCTTTCCACAGAGACCACCCGGGAGAAGTTATTTACGTGTACATTTGTCATGACAGTCAGCTGATTTACGCAACAGTGATGTTTGCATTATAACATATAGCGTCAAAAGGACCTCGCTATTCACCCATATGAGCTTGCAAAGACAAAACTCTTATTGAGTTATTATTAAGTTATTCTCTTAGATTACATGTAAGTGTGACCCTTAATAGTCACACTCTCACAAAATACACAACGCTATAGTGTTTGTCATTTATTCCATTATCCAGGACTACAAGACGATTTTGGAAATCCCAACTGACACTCAAAATTCAATACCGAGCATTTATCAGGACAGTCACTTGATTTATGCAACAGTGGGGTTTGCTTATGAACATTTAAACACATTTACATTTACAGTATACAGTATATAAACATTATATAATTTCATATTCTATAAAAGGTTTAGATATACATTTACTTCAACATACTTAAGTGTTTATAATGGTGCATGCATTTATATGGTAGAAATCTTTTTTTTTCAAAACATGCACATTTCTATTTTTTGGTTCATTTTTCTTTGTTCACAACACTATATCTTTACTTTCATTAACAGTTTCGCCAAACACCTGTTGGCATCATCAGAATGTTCTTTCCGCACAATGTTAGGAGGTCTAATCTTCCGATCCTGACCGAGGATCGCATCGTTACACTGCAAGAGTTGGTGGCCCTCCTTGTCTCTGTTCATGACCTGCCCGCAAGTTCGGATATTATGTACTGTTCCTTGATGGTTCTGGTCTTCCATTTGCTCTCCCTGTCTATTACGTTAGCTCCCCCAATATATTTCATGGTTCTGCTGGTTCATGTGGTTTGTGATAGCGCTCTTGTGTATTTCCGTTTGAGACTCTTTTTTTGTGGATCTGGTGTATGCTCCCTTTTGATTAGCTTCCACGTCTTTCTGATGTTCCTTCAGTCTGGTATCAAACTGTACACCCGAAAGATAAAGTGGATAAGATTGACAAATGTGCAATTGTATATAAGATTATATGCAAGTCATGTGATAAAGTGTACGTCGGGGAAACGGGCAGAAAGTTTGGTACCAGACTGAAGGAACATCAGACAGACGTGGAAGCAAACCAGAAGGGAGCATATACCAGATCCACAAAGAAAGAGTCTCAAACGGAAATACACAAGAGTGCTATCACAGACCACGTGAACCAGCAGAACCATGGAATAGATTGGGAGGGAGCTAGAGCAATAGACAGGGAGAGCGAATGGAAGAGCAGAACCATCAAGGAATCAATACATATCCGAACTTGCGGGCAGGTCATGAACAGAGACGAGGGGGCCACCAACTCTCGCAAGTGTATGATACGATCCTCAGTCAGGATTGGAAGATTTGACCTCCTAACATTGTCGGGAACAACATTCTGATGATGCCAACAGGTGTTTGGCGAAACTGTTAATGAAAGTAAAAATATAGTGTTGTGAACAAAGAAAGATAAACCAAAAGCATTTTATACCAACACAATGAACACATTCAAGAATATCCACGTTTCTAGCCATCTTTTCAGTGGTCTATTTACATTTGATGATCAAAAAGCCAATAAAAATCACATAATGTTATAGTATGGTGCAGATTTGTGTCTAGTGATGTTCAGCTTGTCTCTGATGTCAACCAGTGGCGGCCTGTTATGTTCTACTCTCAGCATGCAGATCTCAATGACACCCAATCTGAATGTAAATGAATAATAAGCATCACTTGTAGATTAAAAAAAGAGAAAAAGGTAGTCAGAAAGGCAGGGGTTTCACTTTAATAGCAGAATCACTTTTTAGTGGATCAAGATTGCTGGCTCAACCACTGGATTTCATGGATTTTCAGGGGTGGTGGTGGTGTCGGGGTGTGTGTTCTATTACACGTTATTTGATCTGCTTATGAGGTTCTAACAATTACAACATTACTTTGATTTTGATTGAAATCAAAAACTTTAATTAACAACGGCTACAATGCCTCCACTGATTCAGTGTCAAAATTCATGACTCTCTCACTATAGCATAATCTAAAATGTTACTGACATGTCCTTTGGGATGTACTCAGTTGTTTTCAATGAGCCCCCATCCATAATGTGCTCAGCCACTGCAGCATCATTCATTTTGCAGTATGGTTTTTCACCTAAGAGTAAGAAACAAGGAAACAACCGCAAGACTCTCTCTACATCTGAATTATGACTGGAGAAGCATAACTGAGATTCAGAAAAATTTGGTTAGGTTTATAGTTTGAAACGATATTGGGTATTTTGGCATACGTTGTGAAAATTACATTCATTTTCTAATATAAAAATATCACTTTTGTTCATCAAATACAACCCACACTACTATGCGGTAGATCCAGGATTATCCGGAGCCGTATACCAAACTACCATGGAACATATGTGCTTCACAACAGTCACGTGACCCCCTGATCTGGGAAATAATCAAAATGTGTCCCCCAAGCTTTACTGGTAGGGTCACAGTAAAAAATAAACCAGTAATATATTTAATAAGTAACAATCACCTTGAGTGAAAATCTCAAATAGTACTGTTCCCAAAGACCAGAAGTCTGAGTGAGTACTGTGCTCTCCTGTCTCCAGTACTTCAGGTGCAAGCCAACGGTTGTCTTTGGTGTACTGAAACAACAACTCCATATTGTCCATTACCGCAGTTATTTTCCCAATCCAATCTAATGATTATCAAACGGAACTTTTAAATTTGCTGTGTAGGCAAATTTAACTAATTAAGTTCATTTTTTAACAATTAGATCAATCATAACACTAATCAATATATCACCAACTCTGCATGGGAAAAACGAAAATTCAGCTTTGATGTGACAATTACAATTGGGCAAATAGGATTAAAATATGTTTTTGGACATAAGAAACACTTGAAACTAGTGTTAACCTGAAATGTGCTTTACCATGTAAAAGCAGCCATAAGTTAACAATGGCAAACACAATCATTGGCAGAGCCAGGTGTTGAAGAAAAGCTGCCGCTGCGCAGCCAGCAACATATTTCATTATTTGTGTTTGCACGAAAGTTCACCGAGATACCCGAAACTCACGTGATGCCCTACTGGTTCTGCAGATGGCAACTGTAAAACACACCTTGGTGTTGATGCAGTACTGGTGTCGTGCTGTCACGTCCTTTATGAAGCCGAATCCCGTGAGCTTGGGGGTGAGTTGCTCAAACAACAGAACATGGGAGGCGTTGAGGCAGTACATCACCATGGTGTTCTGAAGCACAATTCAATATGAATATGTAACAACATGTCTTTTGTGGAGTGCGTGCACCTCAAAATCCAGCAGTTTCCGGACCTGGAAAAGATTAAAATTTAGGCGGGTTTGAAGGGTGGTCTTTGACCACCTTCACCCAGCCCTTTATCTGCCACTGTATAAGCAGGTCCTTCAACAATGTGTAAAGGGCAGCCACCCAACCAAAGTGTATCATTCAATGTATGACAACTGCTGGCTTTCTTTGTACAGTATTAATGTCACCCCCTAAATAAGTTTAAAATCTAAAGCCCTACTAAAATGTACATGTACGTAAATTCATCATAAGTGAGTCAGTAACCCCATATTTCCAAGCCCCTGTCGACCCCAAGTAAATTTGAAATTTTCTGCCTCTGCCTCCAGCCATCAGAAACTTTTTAAACTCCCCAGGGTGATGAGAAATAGCAGTAGTCCTCTCACCTGCTGACAGTGGAGGTGGCTCAGTCCTTTGATGATGCCGTCGACAAAGTGGAGGCGGTCGTCTCGAGAGAGGCGCACTCCGCCTTGCTCAGCTGTCCTCAGGTAGGTAAGGAGGTCGCCCTGGGACGCCAGCGTAGACAGCAGAAATATGGGATCTATGGGAGGGCACATTGAATGTGAAGGTAGCCCATGACTAGAAGAACGTAGACTCCAAAATGAAAAAAGTTTGCCAAAGTCTCAAATATGATGTTTAAAAGTTAAAACTAACTCCAGGCCCAGTGCTAGTCAAGAATTTTGATTCCCCACAGTTCAGATAATAAGCCATAGCCAGCATAGCAAATACGCATGACAGCAACACCGCGGCTGACATCTCGAACACAAAATTCCGCATGGTCTATTAGTACGATTTTAGTAAGTTTCCTTGGCCGAAAGGTTAGGGACTCATGACCAGAAGGTCGTGGGTTCGATTCCCGGTCGGGTGTGGTGGTAGGTGTTGAGCAAACCTACCTCTGACAGGTTGCACACTGCTGCATGGTACCTACACGTTAAATAGGTACAGGTCATTGGGTTGAAAGAGAGAGTGAGTGATTGTGCGAGTGATAAGCATTGTGAGCTGAATATGCTGCCGATGCATGTATGCGAGAACTGATCAAATGATGACCAAAAAGTGTGCCAATGACCTGGTGTAAATTGTAAAGCCATGAGAGCCAGAGGGGATCTGGACTATAAACCACGACATTTACAGTTACATTTCTGTCCACAACAATACAAACAAATAGGCAAGCAATATCATTCATGGGGAAACTAAAGTTGTAGTTTATTGCGCCAACAATCTACCTGTCATGGTGATGTTGTAGCCCAAGTAAACGTTGATGTGGTTGTTGGGTGGTAGACGCCGTATTGCCTCCACTTGATGTAGTAACATGAATTTACCAGATGATTTATTTTCTGAAATGAAGATCAACTAAAACATATTATTGACATTCGAGGGCTCTGCCTTGCGCCTGTATATAGCTACAATGTATTACATACTGCTCGGACTCGACCTATCAACGGCCACGTTTATAGCCCAAAATACTTAAAGAAACAATATTTTACTGCCATTGCTTATTCCTGGGTAAGCAAACTATCTATTCCCCAACATCGCCGCTGTCAATGACATACAAAATGCATACACATCTAATAATATGATTGATGCAAACGAACCAGTTAACCCCTATTTTCTATGGTTAATTTATTGAAAACCAATATCAAGTTTTCATCCATACTATGGGCGTTTTCAGGATGTGATGACATAGAAACATCAAAAGGAATCACCTGCACAGTCTTTCAGCTGGTGCCTCCCCCTCTTAGGGTTCAGCACATTGTCCCCCACTCTCGGTAGGCTGAAACAGAGATGTCGACCATTTCAACCTACCGAGTGTGTGAGACAATGTGCTGAACCGTCATAGGGGGAGGCGCCAGCTGAAAGACTGCACAGGAGATTCCCTGTGATGTTGTTATGCCATCACATCCTGAAGAAGCTCATAGGATGGATGAAAGCTTGATATTGGTTTTCAATAAATTATCCAGAGACGATAGGTGATGACTTTTTCTTTAGTATTTAAAACCTGGCTAGATAAATCTACATAGTGACAATGAATGATGCAAACATGATTACAGAGTCAATTTATGTTGAAACAATTTGGAAACACATTGCACATAATTAAATAGCCCTGTGTAATATTCTTTATGTACACACTCACAAATAATTGACAAATGCAACTAAAATCTAGGCTAATAATGGATTTTAATGTCATTATATTTGATATTGAACGTATAAAAGTGTAAATATTGAAGGTTTAATCGCTTACCATTTTAGTTTAGATATAATCAATTGACTCATGAATATTCAATGTTGTCACCTTTATTGTAAACCAATTAGCATCCCTTTAGTGTATGAATGATTGATCCTCGTGGATTGATGCATGGGCCCCAGCATCATGGGAGGGTGTGTGTGTGGTATGTATCATACTTTGATTTATAGACATATAGACACCATTCACATCAATGTGCATGTTACAGGGTGTAGTGTTTATAAATCATAGTAGTAATGTGTATTACAGTATATAGTATTTGTAAATCATAGTAGCTAGTATACATCCCACAGACCCATTCCATGATGCTGGGGCCCATGGATTGATATGCATCATGAGGTAATTTTTGTTGCTATTGTTATGGCTACTGCTGTTGCTGTGAGTCATAGCATTTTCATATTTGCATGTCAAGCAGTCCGGGTGATCGGGACTTGTAGGCCTAGCACAATACAGCAATAATATTCGTCATTGATGAATAGGAAGGCTCCGTAAAATGTCATGTTGGCAACTAAAAAGAACTGACGCTGCATTCAATATGCTCAGTGGACAATCGCACACCCTTCCATTCATGTACCTGCAGAGCACTGCTAGTATCATGTAGGATAAGCAATGGCTTTGCATGTCTAGATGATAGGAAAATGGGCATCCCATGCTGTTTGTGTAGAAGAATAATAATGTTTGTGTTCAGTAAACAATTTTTAGGTGGTTAAGTTAGTTCAAGAAAGTCGTCTACAGTGATTTGATCAACCATAGACAATTCTGGCATTAAACGGCATGAAACCTGTTTTACGACATAACTATGAGCCGAGACATGGATAAACGAACTACTGAACTCAAAAGGACCAATTCTCGTAATGAAGGGAACGAGCATACCCTTAGATTAAATCAGCGGGGCAGCTTTAGAAGTCTCAATGTTGATATGCTACAAGACATGAACGATCATACATTGAAAGTTGATGCTTATCCAACTGAGGACACCCCAAAGACACAAAAAGCGCACACAACTCTGAGAGAAAGATTTTTTGAGTACTCTCAGAGGACGTCCTGTCATGGAGTGTCATACATTTTCTCCAAAGACATCCACTACACGAGGAAAGTCGTTTGGACTTTGGTAATTCTGGGAAGTTTGTGTGCGTACGGTCTCCTCGGCTTCAGTGCGGTGGAGAGGTTCGTCTCAGATGAAATCTCAACGAGTTACTCCATTCACGAAGAACAGGAGGAGTTCCCTGCCATGATCATCTGCAGTTCGAGTGGCTACAGGAGATCCTACATTGAGGAGCAGTTAGTCAAAGGTGTCTATCTGCCGTTGTTCGCCGATGCTGACTTGGAGCTCGAGCGTAAAGTTAAGTGGAGTGTGGTGTTTAATGGTTTGGGGCACGAGGTAGGGAACCCCAACAACAGTCTCACGGCCGCGGCCAGGGCGTACTTTGTAAATGAAACAAACATCGCAGTGAACGCAGATACCTTGTCGGTCAAGGACGTGATGACCAACAACAATATGGATGCTCGAAAGCTGATATCTATTGTGAACACCACCTCGTTTTGTGCGTACATTAGAGACGATAACCCGAACTGTGAGGTAATTAAAGGACAACAGCTGTTTTCTTCAACGGATAAATACCTACTTGAAGGAGGCATGGAAGACATTGTCACACAGCCCGTCACAGGATTCGCTCTTCCCAAATGTGCGACTGAGGTGGACTCCAACCTGCCCGTGTTCTGCAATGTCACTTACCATCTGGATTCGTTCTTCGGCCGGTGTACAAAAGTAAGATTTTTCGACTCCACCTTGAAGCGGTTCAAATCCAACACCCACTTAAAACTGGAAATCTACATCTCGTCAATTGACTATGACTACGATACATTTTGGAAGGCGCGCGATGAGCCGACTTGGAATGTCAAGTTTCAACACGAGGACGAATTCATCCACATGGTGAGACACACCAACGTGGCTCAGTTTCAAGCGGGTCTTCACCTCATGTCTCTCGAGAAGCGCGAGAGCGTCTCCCTGCCACCTCCGTACAGCCGATGCTTAGACACTGACGCCGCTGACTTCATCACCCCTCTGAAGCACTACGGCACTGCCTACTCTTTCGACGCCTGTGAGTCAGAGTGCAAGAACGAGATAAGTGTGGAGGCAGACAACTGTCGTCTTCTCCCGATGACGAACGAGTCGTTCGCCGTGCCGTTCTGCAGCACCAGCGTGAGCGTGCCGTTCAACTGCTCGCACTGTCTGCCCGCCTGCAGGCAGGTCAGCTACCGCGTGCACCTCACCCAGATCAAGGAGCGCTTCTTCCACGTGGGCAACGATGCCCACCCCGACGTGCTGCTGGTGCTCAACCTGGACGTGCCCACCAGCATCACCCGGCAGCAGCTGGCCTACCCCGCCGCGTCCCTCTTCGGGGACATGGGCGGCCAGATGGGTCTGTTCATCGGCGCTAGCCTCGTCACCATCATGGAGGTGGTTGATCTACTACTCGTTGCGCTGTTTGAGTGGGTCGGTAGGAGGCTGTGTTGAGACAGGAGGTGAAGTTCGACCCGACATATGCTGCAGATGGCGTGGTCACACACAGCAAATGAATGAATTGAAATACTGTACGGATATCCCCTCCCCCACATTTATACAGTAGATTCTCTACATCTCGACATGGCTTTGTCAAATTTTATCTGCTACTCGAAGTTGTTGGTTATCTCAAACAGAGAGTATGTCTAACATTTTACTGTTATACTGGTTTACTGTTATACTGCATCATTGATAGAAATTTGACACCACAAATGCAATGAAGAGTTCGTGAGGCCACGTTGGTTTAGAATGTCAGAATGCTCATAACATCAGAGTTACTGGCAATGAGGAAGATACTAAAGTAGCCCTGTGCTACCACCAACGTTGTGGTTCAACACAGTCAAAATGTTCAGAAATCGACATCGCCAACTTATTGTTAGCTCATGTTTGAATGCTCATTTCTGATCTTGTTGGATAGCAGCTTTTCTACATATAGAACACAGATTGTTTTATATCATTTATACATTAAATATAATTATATATTTATCCTAAGGTAGTTTTGTAATGAATGAAGTCGCGAAACACAGAACACTGTGTAGATGTTTTTCAATTATGCCACATATCTGATATTCCCATTTTCATTTCGGATGGGGGTGGGGGGTCAAGGAAAAAAAAGAGAACATTGTTCCACTTTTGCGGAGTTTGAACCCCACCAAAGCAGCAACAACATTAAATGCATTTTAACTTTGACGTTAAACATGTAAACCTTTGCTTTTGCTTGTATTTCCAATGGATAATGCTAATTTAATGGTGCTGTAGGGTGTGAACAGCGTTGACCTAAGTACACGTTCTGTTTGGTGTGGGGAAAAAAACTGAAGCCGCTCGGGTATCACGGACGTCATCATCACTCGTTGATTTGCCTGCACCAGAGGATGATTGCCTTTCTATTGTGCATTGCCATGAATTAATGCGTACTCATTAATATAATATGACAGCAGAAACTGATATGATTCCAATTGTGTACATAATGGACTTGCCTTTTGTTCTGTGGATTAGTTTTACATCAGAGTAATAAATATGGAAAAATAATACAAGAGAAAACATATTAGACTTACTCATGCAAAAAAAAAAAAACCCACCCCACCATGGTTCATGTTCCAAGAGATTTCATTTAAAATATGAAAATGGTGCTTGTCATAAATATTTACAGTTTTTTATCCAAAAGAAAATACCCGCCTTTTCCACGTTTGGCTTCATACATAATTTTATACCAACACGGGTGGTGCCGAGCTCTAAAAACATTTCACATTATAGCTCCTATGGTAGTGTAATACTCAATTGAGTACTTGCTGAAATTAACATAATTTAGCCTTACTGTTGAGTATTTTGGCGACCACCTTCTTGCGAGCCAGTGACGACTCCCCGGTCACCTCAGCGATCACCGTCTGTGTGAAATGACCTCTGCTGATCACGTTGTTCACCTTGAGAGCGTCAGGCGGGATGTCCGAGAACGGATGTACTTGTTCATAGATCCCCTGTTGGCAAAGATAGAATATACTATTTCAATTCTTAAGTCACTGAAGAAGAAAATGGAATTTATAGCTTGACAAATTGTCATGTTAGATGGTATGACTGTGTATTTCTGCTGGAACTTCAATGGTCTAGATGTTCATGTCATTTCCATTTTTGGTTGGGACAGGGACAGTTTTGTACAGTGGCATTTGATTGATCCTTTAATTGACAGTATTTAACTAGATCTAATGGTGACCAGAGAACAACAGCGTCTATGAAACAACGTTGTAAATGGGTAATGATATCTAGTTTGCAATCAAAGCATTAAATGGAAAAATTCCTTTTAGAAGCATAATTCATCCATAGTGGAAAAATAAAGATGAAAAATAATTATAATAGCTCTCTGGAAGGTAAATGTTAATTGGCAAAATGCCAAAATTGAAGACAGTTGAAGTTCAGTAGGCATGTAAGCATTGTATCAAGTTTGAATGGGTTCATTCAAGCAGTATTATCGATACTGCAGAAATGTCCAAAAAGGACCATAAATGGCCCTGTGGAAAGCACACTTTAATTGTCAAAGTGCCCAAAATCGAATCAGTGCGGTGATGCATCATACCACATAGCTGTCTAACGTTTGAACGAAAGCGGTTGATCGGTATACCCTCTAGCATGCCCAGAGACAAACATACACATAGACATACAAACAAAGTGAACATAAGGCTTTCGCTTCAGCCGTTAAAGCGACGCAATTATAACAGTACAGTCTGAATGAATTTTAAGTAAATAGTAAAAAGTTAATATCCTTTAAGATGAATACGAAAATTTCCTTAATACTCTTGATTTCTAATGCAAAACACAATATCTACAAGTACATGGCAATATAATATATCATTCTACTGTTTCAGAAAAATTATTAAAGAAAATTGTAGGCAACATCCACCCACTTAAAAATTTCATAATAGATGTTACTAAGAACTGTACCTCATGCAGGTCACTTCGTCCTGCTATATTGATTCTGACATAATCACTGTCGTCAGTTCCCTGCACAGACAGGTTTCCTACACACTCGGGGTTGACATAGGCTACTTCCTCGTTTCTATTGGAAGTGTTCCTCCTTCTCCTTCTGAAATTAAATTATACATAGCAAAACTCGTACAAAAGCAGCATACAAGCCACGGTTAAAACGAGAATAGAATGACACATAGCTAGAACAGAATATTGTTTAAACTGGAACCTATTTAAATGGACGTTCTGTTTATTTTATTGGTCCGGGGTATTAAAAGCAGATGCAGGGAGGATTCAAATTACTCAAGAATCTTAAAAACTATACGTTGAGCATCCGCTAATCTTTGTGAGACATAGGTAGTAAAACACGATTTCCCGATGTTTATATTGCTTAACGATTTTTTAGGGATGAGGTTGAGATTTTCCAAAGTAATTTGAAAGAAGCCTTTGGCGTTGATGAGGGGGTGAGGATGGGTGAGGTTGGGGGAGGCTTAAATAATTTCATTTCATTACCCCCCCCCCCGGAAGCTGCATAAGCTTCAGTTTTTAAACGTGTCCAAACCAATAGGATTTACCTGCCAAGCGCTAGGACAATGACCACCACCACTATCATGGCAAAGGCAAGGATGCCCATAGCTATACCGATGGCGACTGGTACACCGTGCGGTGACTGCGGTCCCTGCTCTGCTGGTGAGACGTAGTCCTCACACTCCCTAATAAAAGAAAACAATAAAGAAGAAAACGTGGTTACATTAGACATTCTTCAATGGTTATTTGGTAGTGTGCATTTATGGGTATTTACACTTCAGCTAGAACTATTTGTACGTTTACTTCACATTTGATTTTGCACTATGAGTTCCTGTGAGGCTTGTTCTCATCGTGTTATTATCTTTTACAAGGCATTTTAAACATTATATTTATCTTTACATTACATTGTTTTGCTGCCCCTTGTAAAACATTGGTTGCTACAGCTCTGCAACAAAATATTAAGATTGAATTTGATGACTATATAAACTAGTGTATATGTCTGCAGTCATTGTGTACAAATAACTGTGTTGTGCAAGTTACATATTACATACACATATAGATACATACATATTAGGACTTACAAAACCATGTTTCTGTCTTCAATATTGAGGAGGATAATTCATTTTGTATCACTCAGCAGATATATTGGCGACAATCTTGATTTACTTACTTTTACTGCCAGAGTAACTTGCTTTTTGTTCCAATGAATTTGTCATCTTCAATAATATACACTAATCCCACACATTTTAGAAGCAAGCGTTCATGTTGGTAGCCATCATGAATTTTTCACTTACAAGTGTAATGGTGGTAGCAGGTAGCAATCCACTCCTATTATTTGAAACTGTTACACCCCTAGCTCCAAAATGTTCATGTGATTTAAGAGATATCTTATGAATGATCAAGGTAAGAATTATTCAGTTCTCCTTCAACGAGCGGCTACTTTAACAGTCATTTTGATTTACTCGCATATTTTAGAACTGGCACAGTTTTATCTTATATCGATGGATTTGTCTTCAATATGAAGGGAGATAGAATATATGTTATGCGCCAGCGGGCATCATGTCGGCCACCTTGAATTTCTCATATATTGCCGGTTTGACGGCAATTCACCCAAATTTTGTTAATACTGTAGGAGCCCTAGTTACCAAATATCAAAGGTGATTTGGGGGCCTAGTGTATGCATCAACTTTACCCGTATATAGTTTGCCATCGAAAAAATTGCATTTTATATCATTTACAGTTCTGTGGACAAGATAATGATTAGACCATACTAAAGGGTCTGTCTACAATTGACCTAAACAACCTGTTTTTTATGCGGACCACCCTCCCGTCAACTTTTATATAACCACATGACACCCCCACCCCTGAACATCGCCAAACTTGAGGATGAAAGCATGTCAATTTCATCAAAAGAACATTATCCTTCTATGCATTATGATATTGATGTATATGTATCATATATATATATATAAAACCCCAAAATATATATATATATATATATATTACAAACCATATATTTAGTCAATAATTAATAAATAATATACTGAAATTCATTGTCTGTGTCTATCATGCATTATATATATATAGAGAAAGATTTTTCGCACAAGTTCATATCGTTACTACAGGGGTCAGTGGTTTATTTAGGGCATATGGTTCCCTTCATGGTTCATGCGTCAATTGCCGAGCCCCTAATAAACCTGCAACAGGGACTTCTGTTAGACTGGGGCATGAGTACTGAAGCATTCACTATATATATGGGAATATATTTTTTACACATATATGTCCGCTAGCGTATCCATGAACAATATATATGTATATGCAGTATCTTTGTTAAAATAAATATATTTCGGGCAGGACTTATATATATATATATGGGTTCATGCATGTATACATTACAGGAGTATATATATATATATATATTTGTATATATATGAACATGTTTTATATATCGCTGGGATCTTGGACATTAGCTATCGTCATATATTATTTGCTGCAGGCATATATATTATAACTTCGTTTATATATATATATAATATATATATATATATATTATATATAGCATGAACATATATATAAGGACGAATTTTGAATATGCTCATATATGATAAATATGATTTATAATTCTAACATTCAAACAAATACAAACCATGTATTTTTCGTCTTGTAAAAATAATATATTTTTGCAGCAACAACACAAAATATTTGTCATATATTTTGTTCGTCAACCGTTTTCCACTTTAATCAGTAATCTTTGTGCGCACGGATTCTTCAATTGAAACACTCCCCCAACCGTTCAATTTATTTTCGTTCGTGCCACGCCTGAAAACACACACAGATTTTATCTTCAAAACTTATCTTTGAAACCTTTTACATGTACATGGGGAAGAGGAGGTAACATTTACCCAAATACATTCATCACCATGATAAAATCGTGTGGGGAAATATGAAAATATATACTATAGAAAATACAGATACAAGTAACTCGCCCTACATTATTGTGATGACTTGGCTAACGGTAATCAGAGTGTTAACCTTCAAAGATAACTTTTCACGTCTTCATCTATCTTTGCTGCCAATTTAGATAATAATGCAACTGGCATGATAACGCGTACAACGATTTTGCGCCCATTCAAACAAAGCCTCGATCCCACCCATTCTAGTTACGATGGTGCCTCAACACATTCGTTCTTATGGCGACCATATACGATCTTTCTTCACTGTTGGTACGACTTGTAGCAAAGAGCATTTTAAACAATCACTTTTTGTATAGCATACTCCAGTTTTTGAATTTGTTAAAAACACGGAGTTACGATCAGGTCATCTAGCAGACCATCTCTCATATCTGTGCGAATACAGATGAATATGTAGCGACTAACTCTCAACTATACGCCGACTATGTACGACGTGAGGCGACCCGATCACACCCTGAGGTTATAGCTTGGTTTGTGGCAAAATCCTGGAGTAAAATGACCCTTTGATACACAATATTACGTTATACGTTCAGCCTAATGACATTTTGGAAATACATACCCGTGTCGTCCATACAATATCCAGCCTGTATGAAAAATAACAACAGAAAAATTGCCTTTTTCATATGCATAGTCATCATTTTAGTATCAAAACACCGCTACTTTTACGAAATGCATTTGTTGTGCGAATGAACAAACTGTGTACCCATTCCCGTTAACCCTTCACGATATGCATTACGCTTGAATTACGTGCGAAACTTATACACACATCTACTTCCTAGCTAAGGTTTGTTTGAATTATTAATGTGCAATGACTGAAACGTACCAAAAAAGCTCTTATCAGTTTTAAAAAAATCTATTCATCATCATGAAGCATGTCAGGATGTTTTTGATGCCCCTAATAGCAGCCGTTGTCCGACCACCGTCAGAAGAACGTTGGCAAGACATCACTTTTGGGACAACACGTGTGTAGATTACCGCCAGATCTGTCCACGGATCAACAATTACGTGCTCTCTGGGTTCTGACTGGCACGAATATAGTGTTCTCCCACAGTAAGGTTTAGTAGGGACGTGCAGTCTATAAGGGATACATTGTCAGGCCTGCTGGTATAGACACGGGTCCACATTTTAACCCCCCCCCCCCACACACACACACGCACCGCCACGCACGCACCAAGCCATGCGCATGAGTTTTTACTGTTAAAAATCGACATAGCATGTGTTTTTATATGATAGAATGCTTAAGGTTTAACGCTATGTTTTATACATACACATGTATCAATAGATACACTATACTCTCCAAATTCTTTTAAAAATGCATATATCTATGGATAAAATGGCGATATGATGTAACTACAAAACTGGTGTTGTAGGGTAAATAATAAAGTTTTAAGTTTAATAAAGTTTGCTTGTGAATTCAATTTTACTCTCACTGTTATGCTAAGAAAGCTTGGCATAACAATGAGAGGAAAATTGAATGTTATTGCTGGGTAACACAATATACCTTGAGTGCTTTTTTGTTTAATCTTTTGTGTGATCACCAAGTAGTACATGAAAAATTCAAAGGTGCCCCACTTCAGGCCTGAAGGGGAACTTATTTGTAAGGTTATTCATGAATAATTCCATAGCATACGATAAGCAGATATTTTGCCAACTAAGTTGTCAACTGAACGGAAAGGTTGAACATGATTATCTCGAATCCTGATTAGCCGAATTTATTTATCATAATTCGAGCAAATTGTAAGTTCCACTAAAAATTCCTTTGCTGATTGTGAATATCAAATAACTGGAACTCTAACGTGCTCACACTCTGACTTGTACGCGAGTAATTGCACCAGACAATACGTCCTTCCCTCCACCAACATTGTTACCCCTCTACAAGTCACACCTGTGCTGTGAATATACCCATTATCAATATACATGCGTATCTTCTTTATGAGTATTAAGGATTGATATAAAAAAATCCACTAGACGAAATTAACTCATTTAAATGCTTTAAACTAATTAAATTCCGTGTGCTATATAGCTATTAATTTTCTTGAAATTTTACAGATGATAAACAGAACGGAGTGGGTTGGAAAAAAGATGTGGGTGCGCAGTTTTCTTTGTTTGATGAGAGCGCACTCAACTCTTAAACAATATCCAAACAAAATCAACCCTCCCCCTTCCACTGTGCAATGATCGGTCCTACTGGAGTTTAAAGGTCACTAAGACTACATGTAGGACAAATATTCTAACTTTTGGTAATATTCTAAACATAGAAACTTCATAATATGGTAGTGTCAAAAATGTAAAAAAAATACAGGGGTCACTATGCATTTAAGGAACATAGGACCAGTCAGTATAAAAGCAGAAAACCTGTGATTTTAACATGGCCGCTTATGGGAAAATTATTACCAAGCATAAAATAAAGCTAAGTTAATAACTATTAAGCATTGAAACTTTTCCTGTTGTGTTTAAATTTGTAGTATACATACACACAAGTATAACTAAAAGAAAAAAAAAACAGGTTGTCACCATTTGTCTTTTTAATTTTTACACCCATAGAGTTCAAGCTTGATATTTAAAAAAAACTTGCAGTATGACCTACACTATATGGCATTCACATAATATATAATTACAAAAGTTCATACAATATTCTACCTATAATTACGCAATTATTTTAAAAGGAATACATAAGTAGTAAAGTTTGCATTCCACCATTACAGTGGCAGATCCAGGGTGCCATAGGAGCTTAAAGATTGTCTCGTTTTTTATCCACTGTCCTGACACCACGTTGCAACACACCGAGCATTTCCTTAGCGACTTGTTACATAATTTACGAACCAGCTAGCAAACGGTGCTATGTTGATCTTCACTTGACAGCGGAACTCTTAGAGTGAAGTTGCAAATATGGATGATTCTAATTTTGTGTGGATTATTCTTCAATTTGCGTTCATAGCTTACGACAGGGGTGAGTTAAGGCTGAAAATGCTGAACATGAACACATATTCATATCATGTGAGCTAGTGATATGTAAACTTTGCGTAGTCTTATCAAAGGGGGGATCAGTGGTAACTTTTTTGTTATGATTACATGCTTAAAAATAAATCACTATAAAGAAAATAGGATTTGTATAAAGCTGGCGTATGAGGTTTCTCTTTGTGTTCCAAGATGATAGGCACAATGTGAGTCTGTGCTGGTATATGACACGAGCCGCAATTTTGATAGTGGTCTATTTTTGAGTGGCGTTTACTCGTGTTAAACTGCGCACAATGCTAACAACCACCATTGGAAACTTGGTGTTAAAACTCTCCAATGATGAATGAAATATTTATTCAGACAAAATGGTACCAAATTTCACATGAGCACATGCTCTTCATTGCACTATGAATACTGAGCCTGAAGACCACCGATCATAATTAGTATATATTGTGTACTATTAAAGTGTCCTATCAATACAGATTTTGTTGGTAATTTTTGTTATGAAAAGTAGTCACACAATGATATTTCATAAAACAAACATTTTCAGCCAATTCTATTCCTCTCAATCCTATCAACATTGTCAACCATGCCACATGGCAGTCGTCAGACTATGTATATGAGGGTTCCCCCTGTTCTTCAGAGCGTGCAGCAGATGGAAACACGTGAGTCAGTTTTCTGCCATATCATTTAGTTTTTCAACGCATATGCCATCCTGATGGTCTGAAATACAAATATATTCTGCTTTATAATATGACAGGATTACTTTGAATACCACTGATCATATCCAAGGAACAATTTCCGGGATGCAGTTCAAATGGCGTAACTATAAAAACTATAAATACCCTATCTATTCTGGAAAATAGTAATTCTATGTGTTAATCATCCCATCCGCACTAACCTATCCTTTAGTTCTCTAGTCTATCATCATAGTAGATTTGCGCATGGAGATGTGTGAGAATACATATTTAGCAATCTATTTGACTATTGTTGACATTACAATACAGTTAAAGAGACATGCACAGCAAATGCATCCGTAGATAGATTGAATTAATAATTTTGTTTTTTTGATGCATATGACATGTTGCTTTTAATAACTCATGATTTTGCAATTAATTAGCATGCATTTTGAAAAGTGCACTGCCATATTGATTGTCACTTTCATATCTCCCTTGCAAAAAAATACCACTGCATGAAATTGCAGCCTCTATCATCCGTGCGCCCACAGCCAAAATTAGCAGCTCAGAAATAATATTATTAAAGCTGTTAAGGTGTCAGTGTTTAGTACTGTTTACAAGCATTGATTGTTGGGTATATTTCATGAGAGACAATTGGAGAATTAATTGATAATGAAGAAATGCAACACTGCACATAGATAAAAATGTATATATTCAAATGGCTCACCAAGTACGATTTATGTGGTATAAAAGGTTGAAATGACATGAAATTCACCCGTGCATGTCTCTTTAAATGCAAAACCATGTATAATGCAGGAAAACATCAATTCGCGACAAAAGTCCATTAAATATTACCTTTTCATTTTGAGAATTGAGTGCCCTCCCTCTGTCTTTGAATTGAAATTGAGCATTCTTCCTTCTGTGACCAAAGAAAATTGAGCGCCTTCCCCCACAAAATGACCGCCCCCCTGTACAATTAATGATGGTCGCTTCCTTAGAAGGGTGTGATTTACTTGTAAATGAAGTTACATTTTTCACGTATTATACCTGAAGTTCGTGCTAAAAGCATTAAGTACAAATTAACGATCATTTATTAACTGGCGGCTGTTCATGTTCAACTATGTTCATTTGGATTAAAAGATAACGTATTTGTCTTCATTTTTAGGAATGTGTTCTTACCTGGTGGTAGTTGCACCCACACGTTAGATTCAGATGTGAGCCCATGGTGGGTGGTTGACCTTGAAGAGGAGTACAATGTCACAGATGTCATAATCTACAATAGAATTGATTTTGGTACGTACTGTCATACGATCACCAGTTATCTACAATAACGGGTTTAGTACCCGGTGAAGGGCACTAGGCCATAAATTTGGATATCATAAAAAAAATAATAGACATGTTCGTGTTTTTAATTTTTGCAGGAAAAAATAAACAAAGACATAAAATAGGGGGTCTGTGACTCTGGATTACTTCCCCAGACACATGTCGTTTACATATCTTGTATAGCACCACTAGTAGGAATTTACTTATTGCTTGTAAATGAGCATCAGAAAATAAATGAGTCATAGTGTCACGAATTGAGAAAATATACTGCTTATAGAGCCAATATATATTTTTTTCTTTTAGCAAGTGTAAGTTTTACCAGTGGGAGTACCCGGGGGCCAGATGCCCCCATGCTTGGCACAGAGCTTAAATAAATACCTGTTAATATATTCATTGATATTGGTCTTTTGCTGACAGAGAGCCGGCTTGCAAATTTCGAAGTGTCACTCCTTGCATCGTACTCAAATAATACATATCCTGGTAGGTTTGATTTCATCTTGACTTATTTGGTGTCTAATACTACTTTATTAATCCATTAGTTCAATTAGTGTCTAATTAAATATACACCGTTGCTTATTCTATAGGCATTACATTTACAGCAGCACTTTGAGTATTAATGGGAAGTTAGATTCATAATCATGAATTTTCATAAACCAATGCTTGCCAAATGAAGTAATGTGATGATCCTATCATTCATGTTGAATTTTTACGTGCCTTTAAAATGCATATTAGCCAGCTATGCTACTACTACATTTAAAATAAAGTCGATAGTCGCATATAAGGAAAGAAAAGTAAAAATTTCATTTACGACTTTTCAGGTCTGACAATTTCTTGTTATGACCTTCGTTAATTCTGTATTCTTTTGTAATCACTAGACTAGTTTTACACTATTCTGGAATTGCTGACTATTTAATTCTTAATTAGTTTGGCAAAATCTCTGACACATTTTTGTTTGTTCCCTATGTATGTGCATGTTCTTTATGAGAAACAAACTATTTCATATTATTATGTTATGTATTATCATTACATGATTGCCAGCTGGAGGCAACCTGTGCTTTTTCCACCCTGGAAGCACCACAGATGTCATTGTGCACATCGAATGCAACTCTTCTGCAGTGGGTCGCTACCTCAAAATTCGAATGCCAGACGCTAATGAAGCATTGACTCTATGTGAAGTCCAAGTCTTTAAACCCGGTAATTTTTTGTTTGCATTAAAAGCAACACATTAATGCTATGGATGGAAAGCATCATACATTGTACTTGTAAATCAGTTGGGGAAAAAATTGTAAATTGGTCTAAAACGGTTTTATGATCATTATGATCAGGTTACTACATAAATTGTGTTTTCCAGCAGGATTAATACATATTGTGTGCCCCACATATAGGCCATAATAACGTATGTAGCAACCTATATTGCTGGCTTTATCTCTCAGAACTATATGTAACTTTCATGGTAGGTGACAGAGCTACCCAGTGATAATTAGCAATATAAATACAAAATTTCAGTTAATTTTCTTGCTGTCAACATTGTCAACCATGCCACATGGCAGTCGTCAGACTATGTACATCAGTACTCCCCCTGTTCTTCAGAGCGTGCAGCAGATGGGAACACGTGAGTCAGTTTTTTGCCACATCACACTGATTTTTAATTCATATTACATCCGTATAGGCTTCGTCCTATAATTCCATAATCAAAACAACGTGCAGTGCTAATGGTAAGCCAATGGAAGATTCGAAGTTCGGGCTACACGATTTTATGATCATATCATAAGAGACATTCAATTTTGCGAATAGTTGCCTATAGGAATAATATGTGAGTTCTCTCAAAACTAACTTCACCCTCCTGTTTTAAAAGTAGCGTCTAGAATGGTTTGAAAGTACCAAGTATGTGTTATTTGATATAATAGGATTAATTGTCGAGAGCTATCAAATTTTCAACAATTAAGGAATCTAAACTTGTTATGTTCTGTTAATCAGGTATGCAGTATATGGAATCATTGTTTGTATATATTTGTCTACTGCTTGAAAAATCCAAAAGTTAAAAAGTACTTAAATATGATGGATCAGTAAGCTATTGCTTCGAAATTAAAATTAATATTAAAATATTTATGTACTTTTTAACTTTTGGATTTTTCAAGCTGTAGACAAATATATACAAACAATAAAAAAACCAAACTTGTTATGATTGTTGTTCATTTGGTTTCATGGATTAGATGTGATTTACTTGTTAATAAAATTACATTTTCCCTACATATAATCATCATAAATGCAATGTAAAACATTAATGCACAGACCTGCACTCATAGAAACTATTTTCATATTGATTTTTAGAAATAATGTATTTTTTAAATTGATGTAGGAATTCAAAATTTTCTGGTGGTAGTTGCACCCACACAAAATTCCCACCAACAGATGTGAGCCCATGGTGGGTGGTTGACTTTGAGGAGCAGTACAAGGTCACAGATGTCATCATCTACAATAGAATTGGGAATAGTAAGTATTGTCATCCTATGATCAGTAATACTACAATACGAGGTTTACTACCCGCCAAAGGTCACTAATACCTAAACATTGAGGGTCTCTATGAAAAGGCGATATTAAAACCTTTCAAATGTGTATTTTAATCTCTTTTGAAGTCTAAGTCAGGTCTTCAGGGACTGCCCATCATCGGTGGGGGGAGTGTGAGGATTTGGTCTGATGTTCATGTACAAAATTCACGACGCCGCTTCATTTTTATTTACAAAAAAGCAACCCCACTATTTTTTCATGTACAAAATAGGTGACCCCACCCTCCTTATCAAATGTTTTTGCCATGATTTTATGCACTAAATGAGCATGTGTTTTACCCATGAAATGATGGTAAAATAAAAAAAAAATAAAAAAATCTTTAATATTACCCTGGCACAGAACAGACAACCCTCCCTCTTGTACTTGGTACAAAATTGATGACCCCCCCTCTAAAATATCTGTACCAAAAATAGAGAACACCCTGGATTTCCTCAGACTCCCACTGAAGAATGAGCACGCCCTAAGATTGTTTTTGTAGAAGGAAGTCTTTACAATCTGGTCAAAATCAACAAAGTCAAATTAAAGAACAAATATATGGTAAAATATTTTCAGATAGACAAAAGAGGTCTTAATGACTTTTATAATGGGAGCATAAAGATTTTTTGCCTGTGCAAAAACATTACTATTTTCCAGAATAGATAGCGCCTTTAATGTCATTAAGATTTGTTTTTATTTTCGTAGAGAGCAGGGTGGGGTTGTTCTTCTAATTCAAAAAATAGAAAGATCTTGAAGAGGTGGTGCCAAATCTATCTATGAAAAAGAGAGTGTTTTGTGTTTTGTCTACCAATGATTGTTATGTATGTGAATCGTGGGGTCACAACGTGCGAAGCTATGGTAGTTATGGAGGTTACGGAAGGCTGGATACCTTTGCTTTCTTTACCCCGTGTATTGAATCAAATAGCTGTTCAAATTGTACTTTTGCTGACAGGGGAACGACTTGCAAATTTCGAAGTGTCGCTCCTTGCATCATACTCAGAAAACACCTATCCTGGTAGGTTTTATATTGTGATAATTTCCTGCTTTTACCTTATATTAGTTAATTCTGTAAACCTTTTACCATCACTATTACAAGATTCTGGAACTGTTGATTATATAATGTCTTAATATTGTGCCATCTTTTTTATTTCATAACAATCTGTAAATTTGTTGTTATTTGTTTAATATCCATGTATATGGATGGTCAACATGATATTATGTTGCATTGCCAGCTGGAGGCAACCTGTGCTTTTTCCACCCTGGAAGCACCACAGATGTCATTGTGCACATCAAATGCAACTCCTCTGCAGTGGGTCGCTACCTCACAATTCGAATACCAGACGCTGATGAAGCATTGACTCTATGTGAAGTCCAAGTCTTTAGGATTGGTAATATAATTTGCCATAAAAAGGTAACACAGTGCAGATAATGATATCACATATGTAACGGTATTGTAACTATTGTGATTAAATTTCTAACCATATATATCCGACTAAGATCAATTCTGCAATGTTTTGATCGCATTTCCGTTTTGTTCAAATGATGTACTTGGATTAATCAGGATCCAATAGAAAAGGGTGACGATGGGTTA
The DNA here is from genome assembly GCA_019095985.1 of Streblospio benedicti. Lineage (NCBI taxonomy): Eukaryota > Metazoa > Annelida > Polychaeta > Spionida > Spionidae > Streblospio > Streblospio benedicti. The sequence continues at coordinate 39,420,566 of CM032665.1, forward strand.
GGGGATGGGTGGTGATGTGGATGGTGGGGCTGATTCACAAAAAAAAACACAATAGAGTTGAAATGTTGTGCTTGTAATTTCAATAAACATAACAATACCCAAAGTTATTTGACAAACTCTTGCTTACATAGTGCGAATTATCGAACATTTGTAACACGTATGTGAGCTGTGTTAAGGTGTGTGAGCAGTGTTAGGGCATGAGTTTTTGTGTGTATCAAGTGAGAAGTGTTTCATGTTTAACCCTAATTATTTGAGTTTATTCTCTTTATCTTTATCAGACGCTGCATGCAGTGACCAAATGGCTTTGCTAACTTACTCTCATTACTATAGCTGCTGATATTATAATACCTTCATGATAATGATTTGCCTAAAGAGATTTATTTTGCAGCCATCACGTGTAATATAAAGCTTTATAGGTTTCGAGACTAGGTCTGAATATCTTGACGTTACTGAGAAAAGATTACTGAGGGCGTTGTGATTTCTTCTTCAGGCCAGTCTTTTGGCAGAGGTATTGTATTTTTTCAAATAGCTATATGAATTCTTGAAAGTGAAAATAATGTTGTTGATGTTTGTATTCGTCAATAAAGGAATGCCTATTTACACAGTTATCGTGATTTGTTGCATTCTCAAGCGATGTTGTACAATTTATTAGTTTTATTCAATTAAGTGCTCATTTTTCAGTATTCTTTCTGGTGGGGTGAACTGCGGGCCGTTGTGATAGCTAATGATCTATAATGCACTACTGCAACCTTTTACATGGGGGTGAGTAATCATAAGTGTATGTCAATCTGCCATTTGCTGAACATTTGGGTGCAGTGTGCACATATTTTTTCATATTTATCTATAAAAGGCACGTTTCTTCTCGTTATTATTTCAGATCTTATGGTGTGCATCAATGCTCGATAAAAGAACTAACCAGCTTATATGCACGCATGCGCAAAGAAGCACAAATGAATCCGTGAGTGTGTAAACCGACGCGAGAACCGACGATGAAACCATTCATTTTTTTTATCAACATCATACTCTAGCAGATTTTTCATGTAATATTCCAACGATTATATTAAGTGACTCGATCAAAATGAATACTAGTATGCACATTGTGACCAAACTTAGAAGAATGCAGCATGGACATTTTGGTGACTGGACAGTCGATAATTCAAAACACGACTTGGTGAAAACAGTTGACTTGAATATTGAATAGATCATTATGAACAGTTAAGTTAGGTGATATGCCAGACAATTTATGGAATATTTTAGTCTCCAATTAACTTTGATACAATATAAGAATTATGTATGAGCCGTTTTAGTGTATTTACGTGTATTATCACTGTAATAGGATTTTGTTTAATGTTGTTTCAATGACGGGGTACATGTAACAAAATGTTTACTTTATGTTTTATGGTGATGTAAGATCTCAGACAAGGATCTATGATAGTAACCATTTGAAATAAATGTAAAAGAGTTCCTTTCTTGAATGTTTAATATATACAATGTATATTGTGTTAAATGTTATCTAGATACACGTGCAATTAAAAAGCCAATACACGTGTCTTGTTATAACATCTTTATCAGAATGAAATTTTTGTATAAGAATGAATAACTACAATATATACTATTTGGCTGTAGGTGGTTCTTCTCATGTTGTATATTTGTTCCCATGTTTTTTTTCCCCTGAAGAGGTTTTGTCAGAAGACGAAACTATTTGAGAATAAAACAAAACCTTAGTTTAGCTTAACTTTCGAGTTTGAATTTCTATTGAATGGTGGAAATGACGGTAGCCACAGCATGTATGAAAAAGAGTACCGGTAGACCTCTATGTTCTTCTCCCTAATACGTGGTTCAAATTTGTATTTGTGACATTTCACAATTGAATAACCAGTTAACATATCTTCTATGGATAATATATTGAAACCCAATATCAAACTTTCACCCATACTGGTGCCGTACCAATGTGCAGGTGTTGTAATCACAAGAGCCATTTTTAAATGTACAGGCCACACACCAGTTTTCTAATCGCTGTCTCAATGAAATATTTATGTGCGATCGTAGTTGTGTCTCAAAATAGTTACTACAATTTTTACCCCCACGTGGTGCAGTCTCAATCAACCAAAACTCTGTGATGCTACGGCGTATCAGAAGGAAATGATAAAGACTGATACTGTTTGTCTATTTTTCCCCAGAATGCAAATGTTTGTAGCTACTTGCTGGTTTTAGACAGGAACTACGATTAGAAAAGAAATGTATGCTGTATTGTTGTTGTACAGTGGCTGTAGCATGTGTGTAGCAGAAAAGAAGTAGGCCTACCAGACTGAATGTCAAACTCTGTGGATCCAAATTGCTTAACATCTGATACTCAGAGTGCGGCAAAGTGAAAAGCCGTACAAATCTAGTCCTAGAAATAATAGCGGTCGCACTTGTTTTTGTTTGTAAACAAACTTACTAGATCTAAGGGTTCAGCGTAGTACCTAAAACAGTGGGTTTGCTTGCCGTTGGGGGGTGGCCGCGTTTAATATGGCATTTGTAAGGTACATATTCTGAAAGGGCATGCGATTTTGTACCATGCAAATCCATATTGGCATTATTTTGATGTAGTTTAATGTGCACCAAATGGGTGTGTCTGAGGGCATCATCGGACAGCTGGTATGGGTGCCGATTTTTGCACTTTCTGAAGCTCGTGGAAACACGTGGTGGATTTTTTAAAACGGAAAATCGATTTTAAAAATCTGCACACCATGTTTTTTTATGTATGCTAGCATATATGGTAAGGTATAAGAATGTCTATGCTAGATTTTTTTTGGGGGGTGGGGGGGGGTGGGGGTAAACTTGGGGGATGGGGGTGGGGTTGGGGAGGGTCAAACTTGGGGGCTGTAGAGTGAGCGGTTTGTGAATTTTGGCGAGGGATTTCTGCTTTCAATGGCAATAGAAAGCTGCTACATCCAATATGACATGGGAAGGATACATTTTAAATGAATCCATATCTGCTGCTCTTTAAAACGCTGTACATTGGCTATTGCGTAGAAGGCTGGTGGCAACCACACAAGATTCTTGATGATCGAGACTAAATTATTTTTATAAAGTATTCTAGTAACCCCTAGTCTCGCGCAACACAGACCCCGTCAAAGCGAGGCTGGCTGGTCGAGTCTAAGTAACCCCCAACAATAGAGCTGGACCCATAACGTTGAGCGTGACACAGCAAGCGGGAGACGCTTCACTTTTACGTAGCCCGTTATTGCTTCACGTATTTTATCCCACGTTCTACGTTGTACAATTTATTATTTATGTAGTGGAAACAAACAATAAATATATCCACTACATTAGATACCGCCAAACTGAAGTTTACGCATGTACGACGATTATTATAAACATAAAGGTATTTATTAGTTTTGTGAAGGCAGATTGTTTTAAAAAGGCGTTTTGGCTGTTTAGACAACAATGGTAAATACAAAACCGGTATTTGTTGTGTGTCATGAATTTAAAATACTTTATCATATTCGTTCTGCATGTGGCGTATCACGCCTCGTAGCTTCGACCAACCAGGCCAAACGAGGCAACACCCCAGAGCCTAGAGGGCTACAAGTCTCGTCCTTCGGGACTGGCCGTGATACTGCTCAAGAACTCACCTGATGAAATAGTTCATTTTGCAAATTTACACGGTTTTGTCTCTACACCTATTGAAACAAATGCAAAAAATGCAAATTTTAAAATCATTAAGATTACATTTAGAAATGTACTGCTAATGGGGTGTTGAAACATAGTAGTGACTCATAATAATTATGACCATTATAAATAATTGTGATTAAATCCACATCAGTTGTTGATTCTGTTGTGTACAATTTCAGGCTTTATAACAAATGGCTACCCAGGAAGAACCCGGAGAAGTAAAAAAGCCAGCTCATAACACTGCCTCTGAAGCGCCTTGCGAAGAGTTGGCAGCTGATCTCTCAAATTTGTTCAGTTTTTCCATGCCAATCATTCTTGTGGATCAAAATGAAGAAGTTAAAACGACTGCCTTGGGTATGCTCAAGAATAGAGAACTATCGTCACCTATTGACGTAAATTTACGCGTGAACAAGGTCCGACAATCATCATCATATACCGCCTGCAATATACTCCAAGAATTTGAGCAATCAAAATCTATTACAGATATAGCCCAAGAAACGAAACAATTGAAATCCATTAATGCTGAAGCAGTAGATATACCTCAGAAAATGGAAGAATTGCCACATTTTGCATTCACTATACCCAAGGAAATTGAGAGATCATCATCCAGTGACGTCAATGTACCCTATCTGGAACCATCAGCATCTTCTGCAGTAGATATACCTCAGAAAATGGAAGCATTGCCACATTTTGCATTCACTGTACCCGAGGAAATTGAGATATCATCATCCAGCGACGTCAATGTACCCTTTCTGGAACCATCAACATCTTCTGCAGTAGATATACCTCAGAAAATGGAAGCAGTGCCACATTTTGCATTCACTGTACCCGAGGAAATTGAGATATCATCATCCAGTGACGTCAATGTACCCTTTCTGGAACCATCAAAATCTTCTGCAGTAGATATACCTAAGAAAATAGAAGCATTGCCACATTTTGCATTCACTACATCCGAGGAAATTGAGATATCATCATCCAGTGACGTCAATGTACCCTTTCTGGAACCATCAACATCTTCTGCTGGAGATATACCTCAGAAAATGGAAGCATTGCCACATTTTGCATTCACTATACCCAAGGAAATTGAGAGATCATCATCCAGTGACGTCAATGTACCCTTTCTGGAACCATCAACATCTTCTGCAGTAGATATACCTAAGAAAATGGAAGCTGTGCCACATTTTGCATTCACTATACCCAAGGAAATTGAGAGATCATCGACCAGTGACGTCAATGTACCCTATCTGGAACCATCAACATCTGCCGTCGACATAACCAAAGAACGGGAAGATTCACTGGCCTTTGCCCAGTACTGTCAGGACTCGCAGCCTCTATTTGGCAGTGAGGAAGAGTGTTCATTTGAACCACTTGCCGGATCATCTTATGAACTTCCTCAATTTCAAGAGTGGCGTGAAAATAGAGAAGTAATAGAAAGCGAACCACCTGCAGGATCATCTTATGAACTTCCTCAGTTTCAAGGGTGGCGTGAAAATGCAGAAATAATAAGAGGTGATGACATTGACAATGTTGAAAGTGGTGAAAATGGTGGTGGTGGTGATGATGATGATAATGATGATGGTGATGATGATAATGATGAAGATGGCAATGATGATCGAAATATCAATGTACCGCGGACTGTACGCATTTGTGATTATGGACTGCAAATTATACATGGATGCAATTGCCTTAGATATGACACGTATTATACACTTCTGGGTATGTTTCTGGAGGATGTTTATGAAGCTGGCATCGCTTTCACCGAAGATTGAAGATGTAATATACATGTAAGGAAATATTCCTTCACAATGTGTGTTTTTATGCGCAACTTTTAGCTGTATTGCATAATTATTTTTTTGTATATATTTGTGCATCAGTATATGTGTATGCTTTTGGATTGAATTGATATTTCATATGCGCATGATTTTATCCAAGACTTTTACATGTATTGAATAAATATTTCACAAAAATCATGTATCTTTTTTTCTTTTGTGTTTAGAAAATTTTCCTTTAAAGCCTACGTTTAGTCTTTGTAGAAATTAATTATCTTGCAATTTGCGTCAATTCTCGCCAATGACAACAGATGAGATACCACAGAAACGTGTAGCTTTCGCCATGGTCTTGCCCAAACTTAATTTCCTGTGGTACAACGCACTTGTAAATGCACTTGTAGAAGTCATAACGTAAATGATCAAGGTAAACTGTAATCATCAAACGTTTGCGTTGTGAATATTGATATTTT